>JAGRRF010007494.1:2003494-2017008 GCA_019097615.1 Morone chrysops
AGACAGACAGACAGACAGACAGACAGACAGACAGACAGTTTAATATATTGTTTCTTAACTTTTTTGTGCTATGGGTTTATTTTGAAATTTTTTTATGAAAATCCTAATATGGATGGCAGCCAGGGGCTACTCCTCTTTTGTCCCAGGTTTTCCTCATTATTGCTTCTATATTACAGAGCATGGAGCCAGCACTCAGTAAGGCCCAGGTACAGCAGTAACCAACAACCAACCATTTGTGACCATAATTAAGTTAAACAGTTTATGTTCGCTGTATCATTTTGTTTTTGATTTTAGATACAGCAAGCTATTGGGGCTGTTGTATAAACCATACCTTATTTTCAAATCAAAGCTACAGTAGGTCAAATAACTTTTTTTCATATTTGATGAAACTTTAGAACATGAGATTAAAGGATATGATCATAATAAAAAAAATAATAATAAAGAATACTCTGGCAGGGAAAGTATTAAAATCAAGAATGCCTTGTGACTCCCCGTGTGTCTTTGTTGACCCCTAGTGAGGTTGAGACCTCTACAACAAACACTTATGGTTCTTTATTTCCTGATCCTTCATATCTTTTTTCTATTTTTTTCTATTGTAGATTTTAGAATATCAAGAAAAAGTACAGAAGACATGAGTGTCCTCATATAGTTGGAGTGTGGCGGTTCTGTGTGACTGCTGGGGTCATAAAGGTCTGATGAGATCAAAACCTTGGCTAACATGGCTTAAAGGTTTCCATCTGACTGAACACTTACATTAACACTTTGATAGGCACTACACTTTTCTACCCTAGATCTCTGTTGTGAGCAAGAAGGAGATTCACATATTCATTAAAATTCCGTCATATAACGCAGCGAGCAACTGACCCTTGTAGAAGCTGATAAAGATCACTCTGATCAAATCTAGTTTTGCTTTTACACTTTGATCATTTACCAGAAACGCCTTGCTGGCTGGGTGTCACCACAGATCGTGCTGTGTAAGTGAGAATAGTTGTGTAGTGTAGGTGGATGTACAGTAGGTGTGATCGGTGCTCACGCTGCAGCTCACAGTCAAATAATGTAAAATGTCTGATTAAGGTGCTTCACTTTTTAACAACATTTAATGTGACCAGACTGACTTCATACAAATTAAAGATTCCCTCCAACTTGTATTAAGACATACATACAGACAGTAAACTCCTTCTACCTCATTAAAGAATCTCTGAATATGCAAATGTTGTTTTCCTGCTGGACACAAGATGTCTCTTCCTTCACTGTAAAGTCCATTCTCAGTGGTTATGCACTGGTGGATCACACTGTACAAGTTGCTCCTAGCGGCACGAATTACATATTGTAAAAGGATTTGTATTAAAATAACAGACAAACCCCAATAAAAGTGTAATTTCTTCAATGTGGACCAACGGGCAGCACTTCAGTGTTTGGAAATGAAGACTCTGAGCGTTCCAATTTAGATCAACTTCTGTTTAATTATGCACAACCCCAAAAGAGACAGAAAACAAAAACAAAAGAGGGTCTTTAACAATCCACAGTCATCATTATCATTATATAATTCATCACCACCAGAAGAACAGATAAATCCATCTGAATGTTATTTCCCTCTGAATAATATTAATGCTAGACTATATTAGAACATCTCCTTTGTGCTTGGTCTAAACACTGTAATACTATTATTACTGTCATTCTCGCTCTAAAGGGACACTGACGTCCTCAGCACAAAGACACCAGAATCATTCACGTCTTTAAGTTGGATATGTAAAGCTCGCCATGCTCAAAGTGATTCACCTTTGCACTCACTGGTCTGTGTGGTGAGTAAGAGGTTATAAGACTGAAGTGGAACACAGGCGACATAGAGGGAAGGAGGATGATGTCAGCACCATACTGTCAGTAGTGCAGAAACGGGACATCTTTCCTCAGCCTTTTACTCTTCATGCATCATTCCTGCAAGCAGGGCAATGCCTGACTGATCCTCGCACAGCTTCCACCACGATTGATTGATAGCAGGTCACACCTGAACCCGGCCGGCGTCAGTCTGCTGGCTTGCGCCACCGTGTGGAGCTCTGTGGTTGCAGCGGCGAGTACAGGTGGAGCATGCACCGTCACATGCAAGAAGCATGCTGATAGATAGCATGTTTGTGTACTGTGGGTGAACAAGGCAACCTTTCGTAAAGGCTTTATAAAGTTTAGCTAATGGCTTATTAACGGTTAATGAATCATTGACTAATGTTTAAGTATTGGTTATTAATGAGGAAACATTTTGGGTTGGCAGCTTGTGAAGAACCCCACTGACCTGCTGTATGTTTAACCTTTCTATAAGGTAATAATGCAGTTATATAACGTTAATACACCATCATACTCAAAACTGTACATTAACTCAAAGAGTGAATTTAGTAACTGGAAGAAGTTTGTGTAAAACCAGTGACCTGGATTCATTTTGAGCAGATTAGTTCTTGTTTAGGGAACGTTTTCCGTCTGCATTTTTATTATTTTTAACAATCATACAGACTTAATAGGATTCTTTTTTGACAAAGTCAGTTTTTTCTTCTCCCTGACGCTTGGCCATCGTTCTGTTACACAATTTACTTTACATTTACTTCTCTTCACAGAAGTGTACCTGATGCTGAGCTAATAAGATGAACGAGCTGTAGCTTAGCTTAGAAATGAGTTTAGCTGTAACTCCAGTGTTCACTAAGACTCTGACTGCAGCAGTTTTGGTACCTCAGATTCAGCCCTCCCAGCAATTGGAGGAGAAATCAGGGGCAGGACCTTGGTTGCTTGTTTAGGGGGGGGATAATCAACCAGTTATCAGTTGTATTATGTCATATAAAAATACAAAGGAATGTAATATACCTCAAATCACTAAATGTTATGCTAGGGGACATTAGCTAGGTTGGTATAATCGCATATTTCATACTCTAAACTGCATGAATACTACTAACTTTGAAACACATTTCTTCACATATACATGTGTAAATAAGATGAACATTTAAAAAGACTGCTGGGAATTTTTTCAAGCTGCCAACCCAAGAAGTCGTTCTTATTTATGACTTATAACTTCTTAGATAAACTGATCTATGACTCATTAGTACATCATTTATTAAGCCTTCAGTTATTATGCTTTATAAACGGTGGCTTATCAGAAGGTGGTACCCATGACTTGCATCAGAAATTTTCCTTTTTTAGATTTTCCCATACTAGCAGAGGGCAGTTGGGCCTGATCCAATCCAAACACCTGCCCTGTATCACAGCCTTTACGCCGCAGATCAGGTCTGTGATCGAGGGCATCTGGACTGCTGGTCAATGCAACCAGTATATCACTGATCAGTGACACTTTCTGCTGCAGATTCAACACAATCAGTTGTACTGTCTTTTATGTGCTGTTCTTCTCATTGACAGGTCTAATCAGTGGTGGACTAGGCACAAGTATCGATATGCAAACAGATGTTTAAACTTTTCTTGGATTAGAAATGAAGCTTGTGCTCTTGGGACCGTTTCAATAACGAATCTGGCGTTAAGAGTTGTGGAGCTACAGAGTTATATTTATCTGGCCCAGGGTCTTCTTCTCGTGACGTTGCTCATCATTTCTATCAGATATAATAACTGACGGCTCATTCACAGGGATACAATATGAGCTGTCCAACAAGCAGTCTGACCGATTTTAAACAAAAGAAGAGAGAATAAAAGTAGACACGTCTATGCCTAAAAGATCAGTTATTAGCCTTTGAAACTCAAATCAAGGTTATAAATATTAATAATAAAAAAAATTACTACAGCAATTTACCAATAACAACCTCAGTGGTATCCTCGGTGATGAGGTCACCAGTCGGCCGGTAGCAGGCTGTCACATGATCACTAATTGGCTGCTGGTCCTGCCGATACACAATGATGAATTGCTAAGTCCTCCCCCTTTCCAAACTTGGCCTCAGTCCGATTTCTCCTTTCCTGGACTATCTAGTTAGCCAACGATTGATGTAGATTAGTTAGTAAGCTAGTTAGCTAGCGTTCTGCTATATGTAGGTTTTATCTTATAACCCTCTTCAAAATGTGCTTGTCTTTTTTTAGCATGGCCGAGCCACACACATAGCACATCTCAGTACAGGAAAGGAGAAAAGGTGAAGGTTCCAAAAGGGGCGAGGCTTAAGAAGGGTCAATAACAGCTCTATTAAAGAACCCAGCAGGTAAAAGTCCTTCCTGACATAAAAAAAAAAGAAGAGCACATGATTCTCTTTTGAACCCACTGGTCAACCATTTTGGACATGCAGTGTCCTGAAACAAAAACAAACTGCTGATAAAAGCTGTGTGTTGCTGCTCTGTAGTTGTGTATACGGCACACTGTCCTCCCTTCAGTCACAAAAACACTTCTAACTTCCTTCATCTGGTTGCATAACACCTAACTGTAATTTAATAACCCCAAGTCAATTGTGACATTGCAACTTGAGCTCCATGCAATGATACCCTTGCTTTGTTTTTGGGGAGTGTTACAGAATTGTGGATACAATTTGGTCACTTTGAGATACAGTTCGGCTCATGCTGTGCACGTGACGATATTGGCACTTCAGTTTAAAGACTTCCTGACATGGTTGCGGCAACCCCTAATTTCCCTCCCATCTGCTCACTTCATTCCTGATGTTCTGAACTGGGAGGAAACTTTACTGTACTGTATAGCTGCGTTTTAGCTATAGTGATAATACTAATAAAGTGCTCTGAGAGGAGATGTAAAAGAGAAAGTATGATTAGTTTAATGAAATGTTACACTTCAGGGTAACAATCTTATGTGATATTCTAGTCAGGTGGTTATTCCAAAGTGAAATTTAGAGGCAGTGTCTACTTGTAAACCATCCATAAATGACCCTTCATCAATCACCTACATTGCAATTTCAATGATATTATTAGAATTGATTTATATGACACACAACGGATTGCCAACCTTTATATCCTCCCTCCATTATACTATACACATCATATGTATTCTCACTGATAGTGTGAAGTTACAGAAATAAAACTATTTTCTTCTGGTAATCATTGTCAAGCATCAGTTCATGTTCAACGAGCAGATGTGGAGAGGAGGAGGAGGAGGAGGAGGAGGAGGAGGAGGAGGAGGAAAAAGAGGAAGAGGAGGAGGAGGAGGAGGAGAGGATTGATGGAGAGGACAGAGGAGTGTTGGCTGGTGGGGACGATAAAGACAAAGTGGGAACAGAAGAAGTAGTGGGGGACAGTGTTTGGTTCTGTGTCAATCCAAACAGAGACTCCAGCAGGTATCATTGTCTCAAGTCAGGGTGTTACTACAGGACTACAGTGCTCCCAGATCCCCTTAAATCTCCATCAAACTATCTACTTCATCGCTAACACCTCTAACCGCGTAAGCCTTTATTAATTGTCTTGCTCTGAGCACAGAAACGCCACACTTTATCAAACAAACCTGTTTGGCTCTTTGCTGGTAATGGTCCAGTCCTGCCAAAATAAGCTGGAAACCCAAGAATTTAAAAGGTTAGAAGAGCATTTAGACTGAAAAAGTCCTGACGTGCACTTAAGTGTTATATTTGTTGGACAGGTGGGCAATTTGCAACATTAACTGCTTAAGCTAGCTGTAGCTGTAGTAAACATCTGCCGTCCACAGCAGCTCATTCTGTAAGCCTTTAAAACCATCTGGTAGCTCTACATTCCTGTCCTGTCTCACTAGCTGTTTGTAAGGTTTGTGGAATAAGCTACGTGTACTAGAATGTGAGCTATCCTACTGAATGAAGGCTAACAACTGAAAATGAAAGCTCCTTACATGTCTGGCTGCCATCTTTATTTGGGTCAAGGGAAGACACGCCTTGAATTCACTATACACGGGACAGAGGTTCATAAGACCCACCCATTTCTTAAAGCTGCACTAATCACAATTTTTATAATAACAGTAGATCAGATGTGTAACGTGACAAACCCCCCTCAACTCTACAGTCTCTTTTAAAAGCCACTTTTAGCCTACAAACGCAACAATAATACTAATCTTACTCTGTGTCTGCTGGATGTGGAAACAGACAAGACTGTTTGCTAACAAGGATTGCTGTATCGGCTTTACAAGGTCGGTGTTGTTACAGTGGAACAAGCTCTCTGGTGCCACCAAGTGGCCAAAGAAATAAAAATTAGTGCAATAGCTTTAAAGTTTTTCTTCTCTTTGTTTTTGAGGAAAATGTACTCGAGGACTCTAATGTAGGGTTAGCATGCACCATGGAAAAACACATGAAGACTTAGAAAGTGTGGTTTAAAATAGCCTTTCCAAAACTATTGCTGGGGCTGCTAGGCAGCTCTCGCTCGGAGCCTGTGTAGTCCCGACACCAGGCTGATATGTGGCTTATTGAGAGGCATTTACAGTAGCTGTTAACACGTTTGTTCCCTCTCCTGCAAATGATTAACAATCCTGAGAACAAAGTACCATGGACGAGTAAACCAGCACATAGAAAATAGAAAAGAAGCTTGGAAACTGTTGTTCCCAGCTGCCTTGTGTGTTAGCTGGTCAGCTAGCCCTGCGAATAGTCATGCTTGAATAAAATATTTTTCTGTGCCACTTTCTGGTGGCCCTTTAGTGATGGCAAGGAAAGCACAGCTGCAGCTAACTTCCTGTTTCAATGTTAAATTAAAAGGAAAAAGGTTCTTTGGTTGAAGAAACTAAAGGGTGACTGGTTTCTGGAGTTACTGGTGGTTCTCCTGTCCATGGTTAACTGTGCATAATGTAATGCACCTGCCACATTTCTGTTTGGAGTAGTTAAGTGTCTGGAAGAGCTGACAGACCAGGCAGTTCCACTCAAAACCCTAACTAAACTGAACATGAGAACCATATTTTGTGACAGCCATCTACTTTTAATATCATATAATCCTTAGTTGCCTGGATTCCACCGCGCACAGCTCTGTGACGCTGCGTCTGCTACTCAGTTTTGGTTTGTCCTGCATGCAGCTTTGTAACCCACCAGGAGCGTTTCAGAAGCGGAGCATTTTTGCCCACCAATCAGTAGTTGATTTTGAAATTATTCCTTGATAATGTAAAACCTAACTTAATAAAATAAGTAAGTTCACATAACTTTTTCCTGCAGAACATTTTTTAAATCCATTCATTTTCCATTACTTAAACCCAACTCAAAAATGAATTGTTGAAGTAATTTGTGAGTGCACTTAAATTTATACAGTATTTTAAGTATTGGTGATATAATTCCCGTTCTTTCATTGACTTTTTTTCTTTAAGTCGACTTTATATTATTACAAACATGTAAAACCCATTGATACAGTGCTATAATCCTGTATAGCTTATTTTTTTAAATTTTATTTTAGTTTATAAATCATCATATGCCCAAGTATGCATCCAAACCATTCTAAATGATCGCCCATAGCATAAATATGCGATGAAAAAACAAGTAGACTATTGTTGACAACTTAATTACAGCAGTAACAATAAGATTAATTGGCTCCTGTTTTCCCCAAAAATGGTAAATAGTTTTAACATTTGTATAACCAATGTGCATTTAAGTTAGTTAATTAGTACAATTAACTTAACTTAGCCAAGTTACCTTAACAATAAATACATGAGTTACTTTTCCCTCAGTTTTTTATTTAACTCAATCAGGTTTTATAGTGTTGGTAAGTAGTGTGTTCTGCTGTTACCTTCGTTTTTACGATCAGAGGTCGGCACAGGGTGTTTTATTTTGAAAAGTGGCCAGATTCTCTACGTCGTTTCTGTGTCTGAATTCCTTGATTCCGTCTTGATCTCGGTGTTTTCTAAGCAGAGCAGAGCAGAGAGCCGCTTCTGAAACACTCTGCTTCTGATGGAATCTCAAGCAATGTCTAGAACGGTGGTCACAGCCAGAACGTGTCGCAGCCGGGCCCGGTGGAATTAAGCAGTTCCTTAGACCAGACCAGGACATAAACCTTCCATTACGCAGACTGTGCTCATGAATAATAATGTGAATCAGACAGCTACTGGACACAGACGTAGTGTTACAAAAACAGATTTTTTTTTATGTATTCGTCATAAGGGGGAGTGCACTTGTGTGTTTATAAGGACTTTCTGATTGCCAAATAGCAACACACACATTTGAAATGGAAGGGGAGGAGGGAGGACAGTGAGTGTATGAAGATACAAGTGTTTGAACACTTAAACACAACGCAACAACCTGAGACTAGTGTGGGGGAGTCAGTGGGTTGGAGGGTGACAGAGAAAGGGGGAAAGGAAAGAGAGAAAGACAGAGATCAACAGATTGATAATTAGAGAAAGATAGAAATAGTGCAACAAAGAGAAGTAAAGCAAGAGACATCTTGAATCTGGGAGCGTGGGAGAGAGGAAGAGGGATTGTAGAAAAGGTAAAAAGACGAGGAGAGGGAATTAGGGGTGAGGATTTCAGGGAGGGAGGGAGAAGAAAAGGGTGAGACATAAAGAAGGGAAGAATTGAGACAGAGGAGCAGTAGTGCTTTCAGGAGTACGGCTGTGGAACTCCATATCCTGGTCTGTAGATCGGTCTCCCCGTTGGCGACTGAGAATTGGAGTAGGCGGGCCCGGCTGGGTAGCTGTAGCCACCGTAGCTGTAGGAGGCCGGGTATGGCGCGGGGCCACTCTGGGGGTGGCTGGGGGTGTACTGGCCGAACGCTGAGCCCGGATGCGGAGCAGGGAAGGAGGGCTGGGTCGGGTAAGGGCAGGCAGCTGAAGCCGGAGGCCCGAAAGCAGGCCTGGGGCCGGAGTAGCTCCCTCCTGGGGTGAAAGGTGAGCTGGAAACTGGGTAGGGAGGGAACTGTGACGTGGGGTTGGCTGGGGCAGCAGCTGCTGCCGCTGCGGGGGCTGATTGGGGGGGGGCGATGGGGTACGGGCTGTAGGGGAGGCCGGAGGAGCCCCCTGCAGATGAGGAGGCTGTCTGCGAGGTGTTTTGGTAGGTGGAGGACTGAGGTTTGGAGTTCGGCTGCTGCTGATTCGTCGTCGTTGCAGTTGTCGTCGGCTGATTCCACGGTGAGGATATAGCGGCAGGGTCCTGGCAGATGCCTGCTGATGATGTCATGGCGGTGGGATTGCCCTCACTCCTCTGTCGCAGGATCTCCTGGAGCTTCTCTATCCGCACCCGTCTTTTGTGAGCGAGGGAGCGCAGGGAGAGGAAGTGGTCGAGGAAAGAGTCCAACGGCAGAGAGCCATCCAGGAACTCATCGGCTAGAGCCTGCAGTCAGACAAACACAAACACTGACAGTGATGCTAATGAATAAGTACTAACATCCCTGTAAAACAGCTTTTTAAAATAACTTGCTTATACATAATACGGCATCTACGTCAGACTGTCCAGTCAGAGTGGAGTATGAAAATGATCAAAATCTGTCATTTCAAAAGTATCCAATAGCAAATAAATGTCTTTGGTTTAAATAGCTCCTCAGCCAAGAGAGGTTGGGGTCCTCTGACATACAATGATAACCATTATATGACCTTGGAGGTGAATCTGCAAAACATTAGACATTGTATGCATTCAGATTATCTGTGTAACTGAAAAGGAAAAGGCCCCACTGAAAAGACAATATGATAAGGCAGGAATACTACACTATATTATTTCAGTGCATTACAGAGAGCTTTCAGACAGGCTTTAATGCATTATAGACAGCTGTGATTAAACAGTCTGTTTTAACAGTCTCAGCTGTTTTTCTACACAGAGCCACAGGAAGGCACCAGTAAATGTCTGACAGAAGTGCCAGAGAGCAGAACAGTTTATGGAGGAAGTGTCTGCAGATACGGAGGGAATTAGCTGCCTCAGGATCCTTAAAGAATATAGAGAAACTGCTGCTAATGTGAGAGGCTGCATCATGATCACACCGTTCTCATAACGAGCGGCCGACAACTGGCATGGCAGGGAGTGTCTGTTTGAGCAGTTGAAGTGTGTATGTCATGTGTTTGTCATGTGTTTGCACCTGTCTTTTGTGTCTGCATTCTTACTTAGAGTATGGACTATAATGTGGTCATTTGTTGCTTTCACCTTTGACCTCCTTAAAGCTGCATGTTTATAATATTTATGGCCTACTCATGTGAAGATGGAAATATACTGATAAAAATGTGCACTCACATTTAAATGGGCCTATGGTATTTATACACTACAGAGCTGTTTAAGTTAATTTAAGCCTAATACATTGTGTATGCGTGTGTGTGTTCTGACCTCGGACTCTTCCTCTGTTTTGATGCTCTCTGTCTGTAGTCTGGAGAACAACGCCTCTGGGGACACCTGACCAACCATCCCGTCTGAGGAGGAGGTAGAGGAGAGCAAGCGTCGGGGAGAGAGACAGAGAGTGTTAGACATCAAAATAAAAATACATCCCAGCGCAGCACAGGAAAAAGGGTTCTGTTTATCTGGACACCAATAGAATTAGAGTCGATAGTGTTCAACTATTAAATTGTAATTCATTTTGATAATCATTGAGTCCTTTTTTTAAGAATAAAATCTCCAAATGTTATGATGTGAGCTCCCCAAATCTGAATATTTTCTGCTTTCTTAAGTCCTCTTTGACAGTAAACTGAATCTCTTTGGGTTGTGAGCATCACCAAAAATGATCGTTAGGTTAATGGATAATAAAACCCATCGTTAGTTGCAGCCCTAGTTATATTGGTGAGTGAGTGTGACTAGAGACAAAGAAGTAGACAAAGCACTGTCAGTCTACATCAACACCATGTCATACACTGAAACATGATGATGGAGACTTCCACAGTCACGGATGGTGAAAGACTTTTTATCCAACTATTTCAGTAGTTTCGGCGAGTTGACTGTTGTTACTGTGTTTCAGTAGTCACACTTGTCTTTGGGCAGGATGGAAAAACAAGCATATTTGTGCATTGTGGTCGGTGTACTGTGACATCACTGTTGGGTGTGGTTATAGCTACAACAGAGCGCACTCATAACCACACCCATCACTGATGTCATATTGAGTTCACGTATTGATTTTGTCTTCGCCTCTATTATGTGACTAAAAATAACAATCAGAGCTCAAAGTCATGTCTTCAAACTGTTTACTTTGTTTTAGTAACAGTCTGAAAAACCCCAAAAGAATCCATCTGGCAAAGAAAAGAAGCAAATCCTCTCATAAATCACTCAAAATATGAATCACTTATCAAATAGCCTATGCATTATACCAGTCAATAGGTGAAAGGCTGACCCCACAACACACATACGTTTGGGGAAATAAAATATAGGGAGAATGCAAAGGAAAATTAATACAGAAACAAATACATAAATACATTTTCAAATGAATAAATAATATGCCTTTATATTATTTATAATAATAACAATAATAATAACTGGGTGATCAATACAAAAGTAAATTTAAAAAATCTGTCACATTTTACAAATTAATTAATGGCTACATTTATTTTTAATATATTATGTGGCATATTAATTTTTTTAATGAGGCATTTTTTTATTTTGGCAGTTTGGGCCCTCTGTAGAATGGCATATAATGCTTTCCTTAATATTAAATAGCTGTTTTATCATTTAAACAATGAAGTTCAGAGTTCAGTTCAGCAAACCTGCTGGTGCTCTTGTCTCTGTACTGATTCAAGAGTATGATTAGCTTCCTGCAGGATTGCTCATGTCTGTCTTCCAGCCAACATGACGATGGAAAACTAATGTTCCTATGAGATGACATTAGTCGACTGTGTAGCTGCTTGTGTTGCTAACTTGTTAGCTGGGAATACCCCCCCCATCAACATTTCACTGAGTAATAATATTAATGGTCTTAACACGGATCAATCTTCATACTTGAAGAAGACTTTCTAGTCTTTCTGGTGGTTTGCAGAACAAACTTTTTATTTGTTGTGACATTTTCAAGGTCTGCTCCAAGCTGCTTGACAGTCAGACACCATAACATCTCATGAGTCACTGTTTGAAAGTCTCAGAAGTCTCCATCCCTCACTCTTATTCATTTACCCTTTGTTCCTCCCTCCTACCTCTTAGGGAGCAGTGTTGTCTGTAGGTTTCTCTGACGGCCTCTAGCTGAGAATATCTCTCCACCAGCACCTCCTTCTGCAACTCCAGACGGGGCTTCATGTCCAGGTTTTGCTCAGCCAGGCTGCGATTTGATGCCAGCGCCATCTCTCTCTCCAGCTGAATGTTCTGGATCTGAAGAGGGAAAAGTGAATGTATATATATATAGATATATATATAAATAAATGGAAATTTGATTGTTATTAGGCTGTACACATGAACACATGACTGTCTGTAGCATTTCCTCTGGGCTTCTCTGAGAATTCAGCTTGCAGCTCAGAAAAAAATAAACTCACACTGTAAAGGTAGCTGTAAATCTGTTTCAATATATTGTGGCATAATGTAAGCTTGGCAATATATTGCAATTATTAATGCCACAGTATAAACACACCACCATATGCATAAAATTAAAAGTAAAGAAAAAGTTCATATTTTTATGCAACCACAACAGTGGGATCTGTATTTGTATTGATCACAGTCCCTGTAAAATACAACATCACTGCCCTCAGTTTAGGTTTACAACACTACTATCGAGCAGTTGGGCATTTAAACATAAATAACGATACACTGTGAAAAACGACATAACATCACAAAACAGTAATATATTTTACAATATTTTCTTACACCTTTAGCTGAAATAAAATTCCCAGGACAATATGGTGTATTTCCAGGATGACCAGTACTAGTACTAGTCTCTAATATTCCAGGTTTTCTAGGACATGTCCAGCATCCTGTCTGCTTATTCTTTCAGATAGTTCCTGATATAAATCAGTGTTTTGCCAGTTTGAGACAATTTTATTTAGGATACGCTGAAACTGCCAGCTTTAGCACTCAATACATTTTTTTAACATTATTTGTTAAAGGTGGCTCATATCAGATTCCACTGTGAACAGGTCACAGTCCTGAAGTGACCCGAATAATGAATATTGATCTAGAGTTTCGTAAAGGTCACATTCTGATTCACATGCTGATCTGATCTGATTCACACTGAGGTCACAAAGCAAACAAAAAAATCTGAAATGAAAGGGGTCTGAAACAGGACTGAACAGATTGGATTCCATGTGCTTTGTGCTGTTCACACTATTGTGGAAAAAACAGACCATGAGTCAGTACCTGTGTTTATGTTCCCTTAGACAAAATTCTTGCTAAAATTTCACTATTATTGACATGTATGATTCCAGTGAGATGTTTCCAGTGCTGTATTTCTTTACAGAGAACTGATCGAGAGCTTTTTCACATGACAATCAACATCAGCAAAACCAATAAGCTGGTAGTGTTGGACTTGTTGCTGCAAAGAAGCTACAAACAAACATCCAATCAGCACAGTTTGAAGGTGGACAACCAAGACTAGTGTCACCAATTCAGTACCTGACCAACTGTGAAATATGATCACAATTTCCCCTTCTGGTCCTGAGTTATGGTATGGAATTAAGTGTTTCTTTTTTTTTTTACATTATGATGTCACAATAAAGTATACCCTTTGGATATAAAATGTCTTTACTTCATCATTTATCCTATTAGACATTTTGTTTCTGAAATCTAATCTAACTA
>JAGRRF010007494.1:2017018-2029438 GCA_019097615.1 Morone chrysops
GGATATAAAATGTCTTTACTTCATCATTTATCCTATTAGACATTTTGTTTCTGAAATCTAATATCAGAAGTAGCATATAGATGAATCCGGGGTAATGGAAGTAAACAAGTCGCCATTACTGCATTGTTGTCTCCCTAATTTTTTACTTACTTTCTATGTAATGTTACTTTTACAACGATGTGTGGGAAGTGGGGAAGAAGCTATGCAGGTATCAGCTGCTCCAACAGTAGAGGCAAACATGAGACAAAAACTGAATGTGAAACACACAAGCCTTTACTTCCTGTCTGAGACCATACAATTGCTCGCATGCTAAGCGATTAATTAATTAACCTTACCAAAACAAATAATTTATATTTACTACGTTTTGACTAAAATAACTAGTGTGATAATTAAATGCAACTCTTGATTGAATAAGCTAGCTAGCTACACAGTACCTCAGTAACGGTACTGCTAGATGGCAGGACACGCAAACCGATCAACAGATTTGTGTACGTAGCATGTAGCAAATGTGAATCAGGCCCAGGAAAGAACATGTCTAGGTACAGTACAATAAGGGGATGTAGGAGTTTTGAAGCGAGTACCGGGTAGAACCTTGGTCAAGATGATCTTGAAGTCAATTTTAGGATGGAAAAAGAAGATCCATGTCAGCTTTGGGTGAAATATGGGTATCCTTTTGTGAGAGTTTGTGGTCTCTCACTATAGTCAGATAGCCAAAAGTTTAATCTAATCAGTTCATCCTTGAGTCCAAGTGGATGCGTGCCAGGCAAATTAAAAATAACCACAACAAGAGAGGAGAGGGACTGCAGATTGGGATTGATAGCCTGCAACTGCAGAAACAGAGCCAGGACAGAATCACTTATTAACAGCTGGTTAACGTAGTGTCTAGACATTTTAATAACTTTCTGAAACAGACAACAGAAAAAAATAAAGTCAAATTCCCTCCAAGCTTTCCTGAGATGTGACATTAATGAAAATGGGATGGTTGGACAACTCATTAACATAATGCCTCTGGCCAAGGCTGCTGCCAGCCCGGAGACTTAAAACTAGTTTTGGTAAATCGTTTTAGTATTGGTAGCAACACCTGGGTATCATGTCGATACCAGTATCAACAAATTTCAAGCGAAACCCAGTCCTAGTGGGTAGAGGGCAGGGTGAAGCACTTCTTAAGTGCCGGTGGACTGCTATTAGAGATAGATGTTAGAAAATATGTAAGATGTAAAAGATGCCCCATTTCCATGTAGAGCATTAGCCAGTCATAGGGGTAAGAATCTGTGCAGTCCTTTCAGACGTTACATAACATTGTTACGGAAAGAGTGACAATGCTCAGTAACATTTGGCACCTGGTGCACAGAGGGAGCGCTGTCACTGCAGTGGTGAGTTGGACAGTTAAAACATGAAGGGTGAGCAGTGTTCTCTCACAGGCTCTGAGGGACTTTAAACCCTCTTTTTCATTGACTATATTCACATATACAAAATATTCTGTTTTTTTCCCCTTATTCCGAAAAAGACAATATTCCTACTAAGCTGTTTACCTGGCAACTGAAACTTGTCTTGTTTTTGTATGCTGTGCATACTCCGACTAACTGTTATTGACGTATTGTACTTTCTATCTTTTTCCTTCCCTTTCCCTTTTTCAAACTACAGGTACAGCATCTGGAGCTGCAGCCATTTAGCCTCTTGGATTCAAAAGAGTATCTTTTAAAAGAACACAGCCTCCCTCTTTCATTCGTCTGGCCACCTTCTTGAAGTCTTTTATACTGTTTAAAAGTAGGCAGGTTTCTCCTTCTGAACAGAAATGTGGGCTTTCATTTGTGCATGCATTTCTACTCCAGCCTTGCAAACTGTCGGCTAGATGGTTAGTTTAGTTAAATAAATGACACGTTTTGCATTACCTTGACAGAATACTGTTAGTTCTCCATCTACACAGAGGAAACCTTAGTTCGATACAGCAAAAACAGGGTTCCCAGTCTTTTTAAGAAATCATTTCCAATAATTTTTCTTGACAATACTGTCATATAATTTACCGGTAGGCCTAGTAAACCCCAGTTTTGCCAGGTTCATGATGAAGCATCACAGCATTATTACAGGTAGGTGGACAGCATTCATGAGACACACCACGTTAGCTCAATTTCCTGGCATGCCTGGATATTCTCACCACTCATCTTACTGTTGCACTCCCTTTTCTCCCTTTGTTATGGTAGTGCCTTTTCTTTTCATGTCTTTTATTCTGATGCACTTCAGGTAAAATACAGGATGTGGCGTCTATAAGACAGGAAATGGACACTAGTTTACATGGATAAAGTTATGTTACTCTGTGGTTGCAACTTTGCTCTGCAACAAAAGATTTTGTGTTGGCAATTAAGTGCCCGGCAGGAACAAGATGCGGGAACAGGCTAATGTATGTCTTATAGCTCTTATGGTGTAAACGTAGAGGCTGAAGGCCTGAACATAAAATAACTCTTATAAAACAACGTCACTATTGTCTGGCTCAGTTCACTACACACCACAGCTGATCGTTCTGCTGTGGTCTCAGCTTTCCTCCCGCTGTAACATTAATTTGGCTACAGTACCCATAAGTAACAAAGTTCAAATCAAGTAGTAGTACCAGGGCTTAAAGATATTTGCGTCTATCCCATCATTTGAATATGGAAATAGCGACACACATCTCTCCTGGATAATACTCACAGGTGTTCAAATGAGAAGTGACAGAAATAGCTATATGAAGAATGAAAAAAGAGAACTGAGAGAGACGTTTAAGCCCCAGCTCCTTTCTCATCTCACTCCTCCATACAGCAGACCAATCACTGAAGTGAAGAAACAGAAACAGACGCTGGACAGGCGTGTGTGACTGTAGCCAGTTCACACAGCCGAACTGCCGCCCACTGACTTATTATAATGTCCAGAAAATACATTAAGCAGCTGTTAATGAGTGACTGGGCTGGCTCTGTTTCCGCAACTGTGGCTATCAGTCCCAATCTGCAGTCCCTCACATCTCTTGTTGTGGGAAACTAATAGCCAGTTGACCGGATGGAAATGAATCAATGATTGATCAGCTATTAATTATTTACTTTAAAAACAACATCAGTAGTTGCTGCTTGCCAATGTGAGTGTTTCTGCAGTTTTAATGTTTTCAACTGTTTTATTGTCTCTGTGTCTGTTAATGTTTAGTTTATTTTTCATGCTGACTTTCTGCAAAAAAGATTTGCTCCTTGAGTTATGGGACAGGTAAGATCTGAACCAAACTGATGGACATTTGTTATCAGTTGAATCCATTTTCAGAAAAGTATTTTGTTAGCAGCTTAGCTGACTTATCTAAAGAATAATCGACAGGTGAATGGAATGTTTAAAAAAAAGCTAATACCTGTTGTAGCCCTAGTCTAAATGCTAGGTTCTGGTGGGGTGTCTTTTTAGGGGTTTTCTTAATTAATAAATTAGTTGTTTGTTCCATAAAATGTCAGAAAAAGCCCATGGGGACGTTCTCAGAAGTAGGCATGGGACAATGTGAAAATGTCATGTCATAATTATCTTGGCCAAAATAACTGCATTACATGATATTATCATGATAATGATGAAAAATATACTTTTAAAATGGCACTAAAATATACTGGAATCACTTTACCTTACATTTTGTTAAGAAACATATCTATTCCATTACAGATAAGCACCTCATCGCGATATTCTTTATTTTGGAATCTATACTATTCCCAACACCAGGTTTAACTTTTTGTGGGGGATCCAACAGGCAAGCTGAGCCTGCAGCCATTGAGATAGAATTGGGATTTTTGAATGACTGGAAAGATTCGGGCTCCCCCTTGTCCCCTTGTAGGTCTAAAGAAACTAAAAAAATATTCACATTGGAGAAGCTAAAATCAGAGAATCTGGACATTATTTTCTTTAAAAAACGACTTATCAAAAATAGTAGGTGATTAATTAACTAATTAACTCAACTAATGCTGTCAGTAATCCAATTAATCACTAATTAATAAATTAATGTTGCAGCTCTAGTCTTTTATCTTAATTCTGGTCTTTATATAGAATAAATGATTAACTTATTCATCAAAATAAATATACAGATCAAAGGGTGATAGTAGGAACTGTGTTTGTATGCTGTGGTATTTATAGCGGTTTGTGTAATGGAACTAAACCAAGTTATCTCGTGTGAGAGATCAGTAACTCTTGTTAGTGCATGTCCACACTTCCATTCGGATTACAGCTGGTTCCTATTCAGTTGCTTACTTGCATGCAAATTTGTCCTGTCAGAGGTTGACGCACCGTTTTCCAATCGCAGTCTTTGATGCAAATCAACTACGTATCGTTTAAGAATGTCACCATCATTTTTGCAAACATATTTTCCAGACATTTATTATAATTGCCTGTTAAGGAATAAATGACCCCATAGCCTACCACTGTGCCAAATGAAAGGGTGCCATTTATTATTATGCTTATCATTATATCAGCAGTATAAAATTGTCTTAAAATGACAATAATATAACATCTGAGAGCTCAGACTCAGACCACAAAATGCTGCCTTTAAAAAAATTATTTTTACCTCGTCAGACTCCAGAGCCATTGACTCCACCCTCTCCGGGTTGTCCAGGAGCTCCTGTAGCTCTGATTGGCTCAGGTCCTGGAGCTTCTCCATTTGATTTGCCAGGATGGCTGTCCGTCATCAAGCAACCAGGAAATCAGAGTTAGAAACAATGTTTGGAAACAGAAAGTGGACAACCAGAGGCCTAAATTACGTATTTTAATGTTACTAACCTTGGGTAGATAATTATTAGTCACTGACTTATCAAGCTGTTGTTGACAAGTCAAGACAAAACAAACAATCTCACCTGCAGCCACTCTCTTAATAAAATAACCAACATGTCCGTGATATGTCACAAATATTGGCCCTTTTATCAATAAAAGTGGTACTAACACATGTAGATTGCATTATTTTGTACACTGCTGGCTAATAGCTAGCTAGCATGTTAAAGTCATACGTTACTCTCGATGTAAGTGACTGTAGGCCACAAAACAGAACAAGCTGTTCAGACGAACACTAGTCAGCGAAGCGAGAAACAGGGTGGAAATAAACAGGTACTTACACGATGCTAGCAAACCAAATTCAGCCTGACACTGACTGGTGGTGACATCCAACACCACGTATTAATTTCAACTGACAGGCGACGTGACACGTCCTCAGGATCTCCGACCTCAGCCCCGACGGAATCCAGCCGAACGAAAAGCCGCCGATTCGTTTTCGACGCTCTTTGGCCGGCGAGCTAGCTAGCTACTCGGCCGACGTCCAATCTCACCTGGTGGTTCCGCGTTGAGCAATCCGATGACAACAACAGTCGGTATGATCGCAATGTCAGGCACTCAGACACCGTCAACTTCGAGGGAAGCCCAGCGATTTGGCGATTAAAAACAGAGCCTCGAACGACTCCACTCGGTCCCGACGTCGAGTGTCAGACAGCTCTGTATTCCGTTAATGCTTACTTTAATAAACAGACGGCTGCAGTCGTCAGAATGTGTTAGAAAATGACAAATTTGTCGTTAAAAATAGGAAAGTTTCACTCCACACTGATAGAAACCGCCGCCATTTTAGGAACCATCCACGTTCCAATGTTTGCGGGGGGTGCTCGGGCAAAACAAATATTTTCTGAAACAGCACTGGTTAACTGTAACGAACTCTTGATTTACGCGTATATACGTTTTGAATACGTAGTGTTTGCCGACATATCTAGGTGTAATTATTTAATTTTTTCCCCGCTCCTGTCCCCTATGTCGCTGGGTAATGGTGGGGCCCTGTGCTCAGCTGATATAAGGGGAACCCCTATGTGACGGTAATGTTCCATCTACTGCTGCCAGTGTGCTTCCAGCACTTCTGTCACTGGCAAAATATCTGCGTGAGCTACGCAACGCTGCTTTCTTTAGAAACGAGGACCGCTGAGTCACAACTGGAGGAATGAAAGGATTTTCTGTGTAAAGAGCTGGCTTAGAGAGGAAGAAAACACTGAGCTGGAGACAGGTTTATCCATTAACTCAGTGTGTCCATGGAAAGATATAATAAGGACTCTAATGAGACATTTAGCCTTTTAGCAAGAATCCACCCAGCAGGAATGATGATGATAATACTAGCAGGTACAGTTAAGGTCTGTCTAAGGTTACGTTCATAGCGGACTGAAGAAACCCGAAAATATTCACATTTGAGAAGCAGGAATCAGAGAATAAATTTTTTTTTCCTAAAAGATGATTACAAATGATTAATTGATTACCTGGGGATTGACAAATAAAGCTGCAGTAGGTAATTCTTTTTTTCATATAAAAAATATGTCATATTTGCTGAAACTTTCACTATATCCTGACATGAGACAGATAATCTATGAAAAAGAGAACTTCTTGTATGCTCTCTACATGTAGTTCTAAAGGTTTTTAGCACATAATGAGAATTCAAATTGTGGTAGAATGACAGACAGAAGTATGAAATGCTGGCACAAATGTATCAGCTGATGAGACTTGCATGTGAAAACCTCCATATTGGTATTAGACCTTGAGCCAGTCAAGGAAACAGGTTTATTGCATTGCAACAGGTATCACCCCATTGAATAACGCAGTATGGACACATTAACAACACCTGTGTACACTATCATGTAATCTATTACAGCATTCAGCCCTGCAGTCAATGTTATTTTTATGAGGCGTATAGTAATGCTTGTGTAAGGTGTTTGTTATTTTGTCCGCCCCCAACATACATACAGAGGTACAAAAAGCAACAAGCAAATGATTATTAAGTTGACTAATTCAGATTCAGATACATCATGTATATCTTTAGGATATTTGATTTGTATGTGATTGTATGTGTCTCCAATAGGGATTGCACATTTTCATAAAACTGCAGTTACATCAGGAAACTTCTATTTCTGTCCCCAAACTGGATTTTTTTTGTTCATGAAGAGCATGATTCTGTTTGAACAATTCCAGTGATACACTTTTGTCACAGCCAACTCATATTTTCTGCTCTGTAAAGGTTAACCAGTCACTTTGAGACAGGTGTTTTACATGCAAGTATAGATTAGACATATTCAATCTCTAAATTTGGTCCTATGATCAAAACAATTCCGGATCAAGATCTTAAAGATCACTGATCTTAAAGAACCAGTGTGTAGGATTTAGTGGCATCTAGTGGTGAAGTTGCAGTAGGCAATTATTTGAACAGCTCAGCCTTCCAAGGCATGTAGGAAAAACTACTGTAGCTGCAAAAGTCGTGAAAAACTAGACTAAACTAGCTAGTGCAGCATCTGTATCCAGGATATTTTGGATTCATTTTTGTACAGTGAGAGGAAGTGGAGACGCGACGTCAAGCGTATGTCAAACTACTATTCCTTTAAAAATATGAACACATAACATGAACAAAATATCTCAATAAGGATCCCTTAGATTTGTGTTTTGCTTTTTATTGAGACACATACTGATATGGACATTTTACAGTGTAAAAAACAACTTGTCAGTGCTCTCTGGTGGACAAACTTTGTATCTAAATTGCCTACTTTGGCATTTCTGTACTGACATTTACGACATACACTCCTACTGTACAGTATCTGCAATATGCTTATATCAGCCGATATACCAGCTCTCAGTCTAGCTCTAATATTAGTGATGGTACAAAAATAACATTTGCGTGTATAACCTCACTTATGCCATGGCCACTTCATGTCAAAGTTAGCTTGATGGCTGACGGTTAAATCCATTTATTTTCATCATGTTTATTCCGATTATGTTTCATCATTTATTTGTTGACTACTTGATTTATATCATTTTGTCACATCCATGCTGACTGTGCTTAGTACTTATTTCTGCCTGACTCTGTTGTTACACTCTCAGGACACATTTTGTTTTGAACAGAGCACATTCGGTTATGCTCATCTATTATGAAAACCCTCTGCAGTGTCACCAGATCCACTGAAGCACGAATCTGCAGGATTGACACTTCACATCGGTGACGGAAAAACAAGCTAGCCTACTGCTGATGAGAAATAATTCAACATGTACGGCAAGTGTGTTTCCCGTGTGTGAGTGTGTGTATTAGTCTGTTTTGAGTGCTTTGAGGGCAGAGACAGACAGGAGGCAGTGCAAGACCACAGCCACGGTGTCGTAGAGCAGCAGCAGCAGTGTCAAACTCCAGCAGTACGCCTGCAGGAGAAACAGAAAACACATCATCTAATGCAATAATACACCAGTGATTCCCAACCTTTCCCCTTTTATCATCCTTTTGTCAAGTGACGTAATTTATGGATATTTCATGTTATATTCAATGCATAACAATAACAGTAGAGAACATCTAATAAACTGTACAGTGAACCCAGCAGTGAACACAATGACTGCAGGAAGTTTGTGTAAAATGAGCAATTTGGATGAACTTTGAACAAGTTAAGTTACCTTAAGTTTATTTATTTGTATACCAATCTCTGAACGAAAACAGCTAATCAGAGCTAAGAAAGACATCCACCAATTTGAGTCGGTGGCTTGAAGAAAGTTGATTGTTGAGTCTCATTCCCAGTGTTGGTATTTAACGATCTGGAAATGAGACTCAACAATCAACTGTCTTTCTCGGCTCTGATTGGTTGTTTTCTTTCAGGCCCGGTGGATCCTTACAAATGCCATCAGGAGCACGAGGAGGAGCCAGAGGAACCTGATTTTTTTTACAGATTATCTGTCTCATGTACTACTGTCAGGATATAGTGAAAGTTTCAGCAAATATGAAATATTTTTATAAAAGTTACCTACTGCAGCTTTAACTGCGTACTTTTCTGATGCAGGACATGTCTGTCTGTTATATATTAAATAATAATCTGATAAATAAATAAATAAGTTGTCTTACACCCCTTTGGGAACCAGTGATCTACATTATGTAATCTACACTAGGTCTTCTTATAAGACAGGACTATCTTCCACTTCTCCGCATCTCTTACGTCAGAAACATGATGTTGCTGCTACCTTCTCCTGCATCTGTACAGCGATTTATTTCTCCTCATCATCATCACAATCCTTCCTTCTCGCCCATCTCTTGATAATATAACAGGTTTTTTTATATTTGAATTATGAGAAGAAAAGAGAAGTTTGAGAGAGCTGCGCACTGACCGACAGGACATCCCCGGGACAGCGAAAATATAAAGTTCTGTAGCCCCCTTCAGTAGGCTCACACAGATCTTTGGGTACAATGCTGAGGTTGTAGCTGTAGAGGCAGAAGGCAAGTGCTGCCCCCAGTAGGCCAGCCACATTACTGCACACACAACCTTGAAGCTGTGAAGGGAGGAAGCAATCAAGAGCCATCACTGTGCACTTTAAAAACAATGATTATATTGTTGTATTGTTTGTCATTATTATTCTTATACTACAACAGCCCTGAAAAGACTTGAGCTGCACTTATGTTGATCTTATATATTATGAGTTTGTATTCTTAGATTATCGATACTAAGTATACAAACACTGAAATTTTACCTACAGAAGTGAGAACACTTCAGTAATTAACCTATAGTACTGCTAGAACCTTCCTAACTTGCTGTTTGATCAAACTCTCCCATTAGCCTTCAGATTAGCTTGTTATGTGTACACACCAGTAGTTTGCTGGGGTTCCTCTCACTGGCCATGGTGAATGATCCTCCTGCCACAATCTGCAACACACACACAAACAGACTGTTAGCATTTTGATCACTTTTTGACATTATCAAACTCGAATCACAAATTTCATGACTTCAGACTCGACTTGATAAAAAAAAAACTTGCAGCTTGACCGGGACTTTACCACCAATGACTTCACTTGGACTTCAGACTTGATGCCCTCCTCCAAATCCAAAGATTCAATAGTATGTTATTGCATAACCATTAATCAATGTATTTCCCCATTAGTGCTTTTCAGCAAATTGATACTCAATTGCCAAAGATCCACTATGTTTGAACGGATCCAATCAAGTTGCAGGAGAGAACCATAAAGAACTAACTTTATATTACTGAGCAAAAATAAAAAAACATTATACCAAAGATAATTTTGTTTTATTCTGTACAAAACCAGGTCTATATAAGCACTGTTTATAACTCAGCAACAGTCTACAATGTTGTCATTCAACCAGTTTAAGTCCTTTATTTTCAGTCACTTATAGCCATTGTGCATACAGTACAGTATGTGGTGCATCTGCGATATCATTTTGGACACGTATTGTGCATTATTTTACACAAGGGTTGCACAGCTTGGGTACTTTATCAATTATTTTTCTGTGCATTTGTACACATATTTGACACTGTCAAACAAAAGTAAGACATTTTTCATTGATTAATAATAAATTAATAATTTCCCTGAAATCATGAGGTTTTTTTAACAGTGCAGTAAAATGCTATATGCCTAGTATAGCCTCACCTTTTTTTACTTTTTAAGTAAAGGGTAGTATTTATCTTATAAGCAGCCAGACATTTGCTTTTCACATTACAGTAGTGACATTATTAAGCACATTTCAGATACATCATAGGCCCACACTGTAATTCAATAAACTTGAAACCAGGAAGTAAAATTCTGTATATGGGGCTGAGCTGAATATTGTTGCTTACCAGTGAGGGGAGCTCTATAGCAAAGAACCTTTTAGTCGGTTGGTGACACAGTCTGAGGACTGAGTGATAAAGAGCTGCCAGATCAAGATTGAGGAACATGTGCAGCAGTGACCCCTCTTATTGGTCTATAGCGGTTGAATGACCCACATTTTGATGTATTTGGTGTATTTTGACGATGCATGTATCTTATTGTTGCCTGATCATGGCCTTATGACTAAAAGGTTAAATCTGCTAGGGCTTTTCACCAGGGGCGGATCTAGAAAAATATTCATGTTGTGTCCAGAAGGCAGCATGGAGATTTTAAGGAATGGCAGAAATATATGCTGATTTAATCACAAACAATAACATATATCAATATTTGCTTGTAAAATTAAAATATTTGAACTCAAAAACATGACATTATTGTGGCATATAAAACACTGAATAGAAATATCTAAAGGTTGCATTAGAAATCAATACATTGTTTTATTTCCAAATTTTCTTCATTGAAATTGCATTGTCTCTTACTCCATAACATATCATTAAATACATTTCTGTTTTGTAACACGCTATTTTTAAAATTAATTAAAAGTTAGTTAGTTAAATTTGGGTGGCTAGGCTTTTTTTAGGGTTGACCACCCTATGCCACCCCTGCTTGTCACCTTTTGGTATTTTTAACCATTTGTCTTCCATTTCACCAACACATTTTTTATTAGCTAAAGTTGACGATCTTCATGATCTTCATCGGATATTTACATATTTACTGGAGAGTGAAACTGCTGTCAGACTGAGAACCAGAATAAGAATCAGGGGGTACATACTATAAGTCCTAAGACCAGTGGCAGTATGTAGAGTCTTGGCAGAGTTTCATCTGCAAAAGCGAGTGGAACAGACAGCAGCACCTGGAATAGCCCCAACAGGATAGTCACCACCTGCATGGACACAGAGATTGGGAGTTACACTCTGATCCTTTTCAATTTAAATAAAGTTAACTCCACTTATACTGACTGGTGTCCCAAGCTCACCGCAGTAGCTTCAGGGTCAAACCAGGTGAACAGGCGATGTAACCTGGGTCCAGCTGCCGGCCCCACCTCAGAAGCCATCTTACTGCACAACTGGAAGCTAAAGTCAGAGACAACTGAACAGTAGAAGGTGAAGGGGGGGGGGTCAAGAACGCTGTATATCAATTACATCACATTATAGTCATTTGGCAGTAGGCATGCAGTAAGAGAGTGACCACAGCACTGACATCCTAGGTACACTACTATGACTAAAAGGATGCTTGGATAATGCTGCATAGCGTCAGACATATGGCTGTGGATTTGATACCACAGCCTCCTGTGTTGTGGTCTCTACTAATATCCCTCTCTAATGTAAACTGTGAGCACCTGTTACAATGTTAACTTAAAGCCTTGCATTAAACATTTATGTTCCCTCTGATTTCCCCTACATTAAAACTTGCAGGTTGGATGAAAATGCAACGGTTCATTAAAGTGATTGCACTGTGGGAAGAAAATCTTTTCCAGGGAAATAATGTGGTCGTTAGAGAATAATGTCTGAACAGCTATAATGAGAGAGAAAGAGGAGCAGACTGTACTAGAAAAGAAGAATGAATACACCCAAAGAACAACAGAGACAGACCACGTGATTATGACACACTTCACTGGAACTGCAGATGGCAAAGATAAGTGGGAAACCGCGAAAGCTAAGTTGTATTTGTGCAAGTGCACTCGTGTGTTTCTGTTGCTGGACAGGGAAGAGGGAATTGAGAAATAGAGAAAAGATTGAGGTAGTGAAAGAGGGAAAAAAACGGAACAGAGAGTGAGTGTGAGTACGTTAGTTCATCAAAACCAC
>JAGRRF010007494.1:2052560-2067350 GCA_019097615.1 Morone chrysops
GGTGGTTTTAGCAGGTGTAGGGCAATAAATTCCCTTTGACACTGCATGCAGCTTCCCTGCTGCCTGCTACTGATCAGCGGGTACACACACACACACTTTGGTTGGTAATGGTAATGGACCTGTACTTGTATAGCGCCTTCTTCCGACCACTCAAAGCGCTTTTACACTACGTGCCACATTCACCCTTTCACACACATTCACTCAGATGGCAAAGTCCATCGAACAGAAACTAACACATTCATACACATTCACACACTGATGCTATGGAGTTCAATATCTTGCTACTGGATACTTCGACAAATGCCAGGAGGAGCCGGGGATCAAACCCACAACCTTCCGATTGAGGGACGACCCGCTCTACCTCTGAGCCACAGCCGCCCGTTGGTTGTAAATACTGATGCCCTCACTAGTCAAAACAGGTTTCTTTTCCACTTTATCTACCCTAGTCTGTCCAACTGTGGAGGAAAGAGGGGAATGAGAGGGCAGAGGAAAGGGATATATATGTAAGATGAAGGGAAGTGTGGAGAGGACGAGTGCAGACTAAGAAAAAGGACTGGGACAGATGGAAAATAGAAATGGAGAGAAACAAGTGAAGGAATAGCCGATGAGAGCGGAAACAAGAGTATTCCTTATTCCTTACTCCATCCACTCATGAAAATTGGATGCACATCAGTGGAGATTTAGAAGTGGGTAAACCCAATATAGGCTTATTCGCTTATTTGCTCTCGCCAAAGGTGAGTTGTTCAGATTGATACATTTGTATGGTACATGAAGCTACCACCAGTAGCCGATTAGCTTAGCTTAGCACAAAGACTGAAAACAGCTAGCCTTGCACTCTCTAAAGGTAACATAATTCCACCTAAAGATCACTACTTAACATGTCTTTAAACTGTACACCGACAGTTGTACAGTGTGACAATGGAAATCAACCAAAGTATTGGACACATTAAAATGTTAATGTTAGATGGTGCTAGATGCCAGAGCATACAGGAATGTTATTGAAGGAGTTTCGGGAGAGTGTGTATTGGGAACAGGCCTGCACAGGTAAGGTATAGGTTGGCAGGAGTTTCACTTTCTGTTTTATGTACTTTCTACAAAAATACTTTGTAGCAACTTTGAACAAACCTGATTTCAAATCTTGGATGAAGGGTTAATAATGTCCCCCTGGGATTATTAAAGTATTTCTGATTCTGATTCTGAACACTGTAAAATCAGTACAGTTAATTTGACTCAAAAAACGGAAACGCAAACTCAATTTAAATTTTAGTTTTAAAAAAAGCTACTTTAAAGACATTAACTTAGTTTTGTAGGTTCAATAAACATTCTTAAATATGGACTTTTTTGTTTTCACAGTACAAATACAAATTACAAAATTAAGTCAGTGTCACTTACTAAAGCTACTTGATCAAAAATATTTTTTACAAAATTAAGTTAGTTGTATGTTTTTCATGTGATCAGTTTTAACAATTGAAGAACAGTGAAGAAGAAGAAAATCAACCACGACACTAGTATAGCTGTTACAATCTGCGTTACAGTAGATATCCTATTGTTCTCGTCACCTTAGTCCTCGTAAAGATGGACCTTATGTACTGGAGTACTACAGTGTGTCTGAATTCTGAACCCAGACATTGATGCTACAGAGAGTGCTGTCTACCTGGCTCGAAGGAACACTTTGCGCAATGATAGGAGTGAACAGATTCATTTGTTAACCACACTGATTGGCAAAGCAATCTATGCCCCTCCGTGTGTAGCATCGCAGCTCACAGTAAGGAGTTCTAGGATAAGACTGTTTTAATTAGTGTCATGTGAGAGATAAAGAGCTCCTGATATCAGCACACTGACACTGATAGATGATGAATGAGACTGAATACAAACCAGCGATCTGATGAATGAATAAATAAGACTGACCACAGTTCTTCTGTAGGAACTAATGAGATCCTCTACCCACCTGTATATACTGTATGTCCTTGAGCAACACACAGAACTCCAAATTGCTTCCAGTGGTTGTTTTGGACAACATGAATGCAAGACCTAGATACTTGACTTCCAGCACACAAATGAAGCCCTACAGTTAATGTATTAAAGCTCCGATCTGTAACATTATTATTACTATGTTCTATATCTAATTGAGTTTTGTCCTTACATTATCCCAAATGTTTCCATTTTGCGCCTGTCAATGGCATCATATCCCCTTTGTGCCTGCGTCAGCATTGTGGTTGTCTGCCAGAAGCTGTCATTGACTGTTTATCCAGTTTGAAGCCACATTTTTACCATCCACTGTTTAGATCTTGGTGCTTTTTAACTTTAGATTTGAATCGGATGAAGGATTTTAGTCATCGGACGTCTGGATCTGAAGTTATCAGAGAAACAAGCTGAGCTAACGTTAGTAGCAGCTCGGCTCGCAGCCTCACAGACTTTTATTCATTCTAGCATGCTGTTTAACTGCCAACATGTGTTACCTGTTTCATTATTAGCATTTATGTTTATTGTTTTGGGTTTTACTTCATTTTATTTCTGTATTATTTATATTACCTGATTTATTTGTCTCAGTCCTGAGATGCCGATCCTGGTTCAACCATGTAAAGCACTCTGTCACTTTGTTTGTTTGAAAAGTGCTGTATAAATAAAGTTTATTATTACACTATATGATTATATCACATTACCCTGACGATGACAAAACATGTTATGTAGCCTACAGTTGTGGATTTGGGACTTTTTATTTTATGTTCAAAAATATGATGGTGCCTTATATTTACTTGTTCAAATAAATTTCATGAGTTTGCTATAATATTTTTTAATTAAATAACCTTCATGTTTAACTGAGGAATTACTGACCTATTGTCCGCATGTTTAACAGCACTCTAATGGGGAAGAAAAGAAAACTTAAAGGCACTGTAAGTGATTAATATCTCTACATTCTGACAGCAATCACTGATACAGAGTGTTTACTCAGTAATGTGTCTCCCAATCCCTCCTGTAGTAAACAGAGAATAAATGTTCTGGTATCCTGTTTTCATGTCAAGCACCCCCACAATGGATGCACATTAATTCAATTCAATTCAATTCAATTCAATTTTATTTATATAGCGCCAATTCACAACAGAAAGTTATCTCAGGGCACTTTTCAAATAGAGCAGGTCTAGACCGAACCTCCTTCGACATTTACAGAGACCCAACAGTACCACCATGAGCAAGCACTTGGCAACGGGGGCAAGGAAAAACCTCGGACAGACACCCAACAGGGATCAGGTGAGCCCTGAACCATCTCTTAGTTATGCTGCTCGACATTTACAGAGACCCAACAGTACCACCATGAGCAAGCACTTGGCAACGGGGGCAAGGAAAAACCTCGGACAGACACCCAACAGTACCACCATGAGCAAGCACTTGGCAACGGGGGCAAGGAAAAACTGCCTTTAACAGGCAGAAACCTCGGACAGACCCTTCCACTTGGCGACGGGGGCAAGGAAAAACTGTCTTTTAACAGGCAGAAACCTCGGACAGACCCTTCGGCTCTAGGTAGCAACGGGGGCAATTAGATCATGGAACCCCAATCTGGGTGGATTTTGTCTTGCCAAAGTGTTCATTTTTAGGTTTGATGATAATAAAGTCTTCATAGTCAATCATGATCAAATTAGAATCACTATACATTTATTTTTTATTTTACATTTTATTTCAAAAGTATTCAATTCCTCTTTTTGCTGGGGACCCCCTACAACCTACTCAAGCCCCCAGTTTGAAAACTACTGGCCTAGTAGTGGTTCCCAACCTTTTTACTAACGGGAGCCCTTTTCTATCATTGAGTTAACTGTCGACCCCTGACTGACACATTTTATCAGATCAGAATCAGAAATACTTTATTGATCCCAGAGGGGATTTTTTTTCCATTGATGACTTCCTGTGGCGCTCTGTGGTGCATCTCGGCAGAATTCATTATGGAGTGGGTGGGAGACATTGTCCAAGATGGTTTGACGCTTGGACAGCGTCCTCCTCTCTGACACTGCTGTAAAGAGTCCAGCTCCACTCTCACAGCATCACTGGCCTTGCGAATCAGTTTATTGAGTCTGTTAGCGTCGCTAGCCTCAACCTGCTGCCCCAGTAGACAACAGCAAACAGGATAGCACTGGCCACCACAGACTCATAGAACATCCTCAGCATGGTCCGGCAGATGTTGAAGGACCTCCGCCGCCTCAGAAAATAGAGCCCCTTCCTGTAGAGGTAGCCCAGTTTATTGTCAATGTACTTGTAGTCCTCCACCGTGTCCATGGACCATGTGGTTAGCCAGTGATCTCATGTTGCTCATTATAGGAAAGTGGAGACACCATAGACATATAAATGTTATTTATATTGTATGTCTATGGGAGACACTTCTTCAGACCCCATTGTTTCTCTCCGGTTTCAGCACGATCAGCCAGCTGGAGTAAACAAAGCAAAACACAGTCCCTAATGAGGGTTGAACTCACAATCCCTGGTATACAAGAACAGTGCTCTAACCACTGAGCTAAAGCTATAGAGCCACACATTATTATATTCAACACATAACAATAACAGTAGAGAACATGCAAACTGTACAATGAACCCAAACAGTGAACACAATCACTGCGGCTGTGTGTTTTGGAGGAATTCTAGGCAGATTATTGTCTGTGAATATTGATCCGAGATTAGTTTTCCTGATGATTCTAGGGACGTTTTTATACAAATCTGTCTGTACGGTGTATTTTTTAGATTTCTTAACAATCATACAAAATCAGTATTTTTTCTGACAATTTCAATGTTTTCTTATCTCTGAAGCTTGGCCATGAGCTCTTTGATTGTCCTGCTTTTTCCATGCAGGGTGAGGCTGTTTAGCAGAGTCTCTGTGGATATAACTTGTGTTTAGATCTTTTAACCTTTAAAATAACAGATTGAATTGGTGAGATATTGGCATACTGTATGTATTTTTAAAGTTTCCATACCCTCCTTAAACCTTTCCCAGCAGCATAGATACTGCCAGTCAATAACAGAAGTAACTTCTATGATTTTGAGACCAGAACCTATTTTATACAGCCTATGTTAAGAACAAAGGGTGTACAATATGAGAAATGAAATTAATATTTTGAGAAAGTTTCTCATTTTAATGACTCACTGAATCTTAATTGTCACATTGGCACAAATGGGCTTCCATAGCTACAGTCACTTCACTGAGTGAAGAGAGTAAAGTGGTTGTGGAAACTTGTTGCACACTGAGCCCAGTGGGGGGCACACTCCTCTTTCCATTCCGACTACTAAGTTTTTCCACATCCTGTGCAGTCTCCTCCCGTTCGCTCCTAACCTTTAACTTCTCCCTACTCGTCGTTAATATCTGTGTTCTGCTGATACGTTATCATTATTAGAGCCTGCACGCTTTCACTATGTTTACCTCTCTAAAACAAAGAGCTCTCGGCGGGCTGTGTGTGCTCGCCGCGTTGTTGCTGTCGGTTTCGGGGGAGAAAGTCTACGGGAGTCGCTCCGGGATGATCCACGAGCTCCGGGCGGCGCTGGCTGACCTGGCCGGGGAGGGGAGGACCTACCTGGGCAGGCTGGCCGGGGAGCAGACGGTGCTGTCGGTACAGAAGGTGAGAGGGAGAAATGGAGTTTGAAGCCAGTCAGTAGAGTGCGACAGTGTGTGGTTTACTGAAGAAGGCTAATACGCGAAATATGCGCGTGTCTGACTTGAAATATTTATAGTATATCTAACAATATATATGTCTGGTGTATGTGAAGTAATTGACAATAAAGCTGACTTAGACTTTGAGGAGGATGGAAATGTAGTTTTATCTGATATTTACGCACTCGGGAGCACTTTCATTTTAAAGTATATGAGCATAGCATAAATGTTTACGTTGTAAAATATGCTTTTATACTATTCATGAGTAATTATACATGTAGCTCTGAGCTTTATTGCCTAACATGAACATTGAATGAGGGCAGGTTGACCTCAGTGTGTGTGTGTGTGTGTGAGTGGAAAGTGAGGAGTATGCAGAATGAAGGGTCACTTCTCCCCACTCTCTGTGTGAACATACTGTGGGTAGTAAAGTAAAGCAGGCTGATTTCACTGTGTCAACCCTTTCTTGTGTAACCTTCAGCACTCACTGTCCTTCCACCGCTCTCTCCTCCAGGCTTTCTCTCAGGTTCTGGGCGTTGTGGCAGGAAGTTTGGCCGGGGGTCTGAACGTGCTCCTGCAGTATGTTTCACACTTCCTGCAGGCTGCTGGAGTCCAAGGTAAACCACACACACACACACACACAAAGACTATACTGTCAATCACCATCATTTATATCATTGGTCTTGGCGTTCACTGACTCTCTCTGGTCCACCATGGAAGCTCTGCTAGTTGTTCCCTGCACTAATATCTGAATAAAACATTGAGTGTTTGGCCACACGTGCTCATTATTCTTTGTCATTGGTTGAGTTGCTGTTTTTTGTTTATGTCTCACTGTTTGTGCAATAAATGCAGCAAATTGCAGAGCAAATGCAAACCTGTTTCAATTTTACGTGCAGGGGTGTCCCCGGGTGGCCACCCAGGAAATCTCATTGGCCACTGCTTTATCCTTACCTCTTCTACTCCGCACAGTGTTTCAGAGGCTATAGCAGGCTTCGTATTAAAGCTGGAGTGAAGATACTGGTATCATATGAAACCTAAATGACCTAACCGTCTGTCAGTACTAGCCATGTTAGCGTGTTGGGAGAGGTGGCTAAATAATGCTCCAAAGCTGGGCAAACCTTTGGCGATGGAAAAATAGCATGGCCATTTTCAAAGGGATCCCTCTGAACTCAGACTCAAATGGGTTCTATGGGTACCCGCAAGTCCCCCCCATTACAAAATTGCCCACTTTATGCTAATCTCATGCAGCTTTGTGGCCAAACCAATGCAGTTTTCTGCACGTGGTATATGTGTGTGCCTACTGTCTTTGAATATTTCTGCAGACTGGGTCCATAAACTGTGTTGGAATTAAACCTAAACTTTTATACTCATTTCACAATTAAATTAAAATTTCTTTTTAATCCTCAGTGAATACCCTTGCTGTTCTTGCTGTCCTTGTGTTCCTGTTTTCCACAGGTGGCATTCCCATCAACAAGGTGACCCCAGAGGGCCTGATATTTGTGGTCCAGTGGGTTCTTGTGGCTCTTATTAGCTACTGGCTGCTCTCCCTCGCCTTCCGATTGGTTGCCTCAACTGTGAGGCGGACCCTGTGGCTGCTGAAGGTGAGCATGGCTTTGGCCTGTTTCGGACTCATCCTGAGCGACCACAGCGTGGAGACGGAAACCATGGCCATCCGATTGGCCATCCTGGTGTGCGTCTGTGTCCTGTTCGGTGTCGGGACTTCGAGGAGCCAGCCTTCTAGTGCGGCTGACAAAACCGCTCACCTGGAGGAGCAAGTGAGGATCCTGGAGAGAAGGCTGAGAGAGATGGAGAGGTGGAGGAGGACAGAGGAGTGAATTGAAAGAAGTGTTTGTCTGTCGTCTTCCTATAGCTGGCGCCACACGAGGGAGCGCTGCTGTCCTTCAGGGCCTCTGGAACTTCAAGGAATGTTTTTACAGTTTTGTGGTTTTGTACGTGTTCCAAAAGTTATTATTACAATGTGATTTTTTCATTTTAATTAATATTATTACTTCCTGGAAGCAGTGATTTGCATTTTACATGTTTTTATTTTTTTACTGCTTCTTTTTTAAAAATGGAAATTTGATCCTGTGTGATGTGCTGCAGTGGGAAGGTGCAGAGGATGAAACGTTTTCCGTCCAGTGCTCTAACCGTCCTTTTACCATATTAAAGACACATTTAGAGAAATACTTATATTTGCTCTCTTTTTCTGGAGTTTTTTGCTGAGTTACTTGCTGGAACATTTTTGAAGTGGTGCATCCATCTGCCCAGCACTTCTGTGCAGCATCTCCAGCCAGTGCGGGCTCTCTGAGCGGGTTGATGAGCAGTAGTGTAGAACTCCCTCTTAACTCCCCTGACTGCAGCTCTGTACATGATGCGCTGCAAGGATATTAATCGTCTTACTCTTGGAAAGAAAGCAAATTAGTGTATTTTGTGAATTCTTTGAAAATGTCAAAATTCTCTTAAAGCTACAGTAGGTAATTTTTCTAAATACTTCTTTTAAATATGACAAAAATAAATAGTAATAATCCATTATTAACCAATAACCAATCCACTGCTATTTGTCATAATGGTTGAAATGTCTCAGGACCGGCTGGTGGGTTACAGTTCTTGTGTTATTCAGCCTCAACCTGACATAAGGTTTGATCCGTGGTTGGATAGTGTGTGGTTCATGATTCTGTTGAAAAGGTTTTGATACCATAATGCTTTAGAGCCCTTCTGAAAAAACTTACATTCCAACCACAGTACTGCTGTAGTGTGTACTGTATGTGTGTACCTTGGGATCCATACACATCACTGTTAAACTTGTGTAATACAGGTACTTTGAGATAAACGTGTGCAGCTATAATATATAATATATATATGCCCATAATAAAAACCAAACATAACATTTCACAGGTGTTGAGATGTGATCCTGATGAGAAAAGATTGTGTTGACTCGGTGTACCGAAACACTAGCCCATTCTCAGGTCATTGAACACAGCCAGGCCCCTCAGCTCAAGGTACCCTGTAGTGTCTTTATGAGAGGCACGTTAACCTCATATTAAAAAGATGCTAGCTGGCTAACTTACGTGATGCTGACACTGAACATGATTCAGATACAGTTCAGCTGTCACTAGGCGTGAGACATATCTGTCAGACCAGTTATCAACAGGAATAAGAAAACCATGACACAACAAAATAGACACAGTAGCGCAGTCATCACCAGTGGTGTGATTTTGTGGCTTACAAAGTGTCAGCTGACAGTCCCGACTAAACTGCTGCACTCCAAGATAAGGTCAGACTGGATTCTTCTGGATGGAGAACATAAAAAAAGTTTTTTCACTATATCCTGACAGCATCTGTGAAATAAATCTGTATTTGACACAATCTTTCTATCTTTCTCAGCTTTGATTGGTTGTTTTTGTTCAGGCCTGGTGGATTCTTACAAAACCATTTGGAGCACTAGGAGCCAGAGGAACCTGATTGTTTCACAGATTATCTGTCTCATGTACTACTGTCAGGATATAGTGAAAGTTTCAGCGAATATGACAAACAATATTTTTATAAAAATGAGCTATTGCAGCTTTAAGTGTATCTGCTGGAGGAAACAATGTTGAAATGGGCAAGAAGAACAGGAGAGTGTTTTTGAAGTTTATTAACAGTAACATATATGGTTTCCAGCTTGCACATTTACTCTCCAACTCTCTCCTGTAAAATAATTTATTGGTGCCAACAACAGCTTCAGAACTTTCCTTTATTTATGCACCGACACACAGTTGCACATACGTGTACAATATGAATAGGTATAAAATGAGAGGTAGGAAACCAATTTCAGCGTTCATTGGCATAAAATCCAGAGGTGGATGTGGAGCCAACTCCATCGGCACCCGTAAACGTCAACTACAACTACACTTTGTGAATATCATTGGTTATATTTACACAAAAACAATACAAATCAGTTAATCTCAGCATTGCTACATGCGAGAAAAATTAGATCTAGGACACAAAGGTACAAAAAACAAGACCTTACTTCGCTGTTCATGTGACAATCTACCCAAAGACAAAAAGGTTGAGGAGAAAAGAGGCCAAAGTCACCTTCACATTGAGAGATGAAAAGGCACCTAAAATGGAATCCTCCCTTTAGTGGAGCACGCTGCTTATTTTCACGTGAACTGCAGACAAGAGTGCAGTCCAGAACTTGTTTGTTCCAGTTTAACAGGGTGTCAGTGGGGTCTTAAAATTTCTTTTAAATTATTTGAATTTGATTAATGAAGTGAATGTACAAAGTTATAAAGTTTTCAGTCTTGCTTTTAAATGTGTTTTGGGGAAAGAATTGAATCATATATCATATCCTTTGTACTTTTTTTGCCAGTTTGCATGTGAAAAAGGTGCATTCATTGCACGCATGATGGTCCTAAAATCTAACCTGTTAAACAGAAGAAAGAAACTCTGGTTTAAGGTGTCACACCAAAGATTTTTCATTTCGAAATGAGAAAACCAAAATTGAAAATAAAAAACACCCATTTTCTTTTTTGAAAAGAGGAAACTATCTGTTTCGTTCCACATATTTATAAATGTTAGTCTGGAAATTGATCATTTCATGATTTTGGTTTTCTCATTTCTAAACAAAAATCCATACTCTAACCCATTATCATATCCACAACATAAAGACAACCCAGCCGACCAACAACTGACAGGCCTACATTTGACGACTGAGACGGCGTGGTAGAGCGGGTTGTCCACTGATCACAGGGTTGCCAGTTTGATCACAAGCTATTTCTTGTGTCCTTGGGTGAGACACTGAACCCCAACATGCTCCCAATTGTCAGACCAGCACAGTAGCTCACTGCCAAGTGTGAGTGAATGGGTAATTGAGAGGCAAATTGGAAAGGCCATTTACACTGCAGTATTAAGGTTCACTGTATTTACTCACCTCGATAAACAAAATAAAACACTAAAATATGGTAAATAAAAGCAGACTTTGGCAGAGAAAGGCATTGTGATAATATTTATAGTTTAATGAGGCCTTCTAGTGGTTTTAATGTGAACGTTCTAGATAGGTGGGAAGGTTTCTGACCGTAGATATCAGGAGGGACACGGGAACACATCAGTCTACTGTTGGTCAAACTGTGCGTTCACTTTTGTAATTATATACAACGGCATCGTCCAGTCAGGTAAGTCAATTCACAAGTGATAGTTAAACAATAATAAAAGAGGACGACAGATCAAAAAGGGGGTGGTGGCAAAACTAAATTTCCCTGATCGAGGGTGATAACTGACAAACATGCAGTTGCCACACTGTTTAGTGAATGCTGCTACTCCCTGCTCCACTGTGATGATATACGGGTGGTGTCAGAGGCTCTGATTGGATAATGAGTGATATGTTTTTTTGCTGTAATAGTAAGGAGGCACCCTGAAAGGCAGTCAAAGTGGTTTTTCTGTTAGCATGCGTACGGTTTAGTGGGTTACAAGAGCCTTCACACCAAATCCAGATCATCTGAATGGAATTATCACTAACGGACGAGGGGTCGGGGGTTGTGGCGAGTTCAGTTCGACTCATCAAACCCAGACTGTCCCGACAGCGTTGACCTGTGAAGAGGCACAGAATCCAAAAATGAGGTAGCTATTGTTTTAGCAACTCATGCAGCTGTTATAGCTCATAAGAAAATCTGATCATGATTAGAGTTCTGATGATTTGATACCCCAACATGACTCAAGACCGGCGGCCAAGACTGGATTACCAACCAGGTCTAAGCAGGCAACCGAGGCCCCAAAAGCCCAAGGATGACAATTTGTCAGTTGGATTGTGATTTGTCAGTAGCCGTTCACACCGAGATGTGTCGCTAGAAGATACAGAGCCTGACGGCAAGAGGTCCAATTTTTTTTTCAGCGGTTGCGTATGCGGCCCTGCTCCACAATCTTTGCCCAACGCACTTAGCCAAGGTGTTTGGTAAAGTGCGTTCGACCAGCCCCTTAGTTGTGAATATGCACCACTTCAGCTGATATACTAAAGGCCATAAGACAGGTTCTGTGTTACCCGGGGCCTATACTCGTATGGGTGCCAAAAATCGTAAAAAAAAGCTGAGACATTTGTGTCTGTGAAGATTCTCAGTCATGCAGATCTATCTGGTGTACACTGATCAGCCATAACATTGTGAGCACTGACAGTGAATAACAGTGATTATCTGGTTATCATGGCTCCTGTCAGTGGGGGGGATATATCAGGCAGCAAGTGAACATTTCGTCCTCAGAGCTGATGTGTTAGAAGCAGGAAAAATGGGCAGCATGAGGATCTGAGCGACTTTGACAAGGGCCACATTGTGATGGCTAGACGACTGGGTCAGAGCATCTCCAGAACTGCAGCTCTTGTGGGGTGTTCCCGTCTGCAGAGGTCAGTACCTATCCAAAGTGGTCCAAGGAAGGAAAAGAACCAGAGACAGGGTCATGGGGGGCCAAGGCTCATTGATGCAGGTGGGGAGTGAAGGCTGGCCCGTGTGGTCTGATCCAACAGATGAGTTACTGTAGCTCAAACTGCTGAAACAGTTAATGCTGGTTCTGATAGAAAGAGGTCAGAACACACTGTGCAGAGCAGTCTGTTGGTCGGGGACCACCAGGGTGCCCAGGTGGTCAGAATGTTATGGCTGATCAGTGTATCTACTAATGCTACTGGACAGCAAACCGAGGACCAAGTAGTATTCCAGGATAGGAACACTGGTTGTTGGGCCCCATGGCAGATTGATTTATCCAAGTCTGGGTCTATACTTTACCAACAACAAAAAGCCACACAGGACTGATGCCATTTCACTGTACGTGGTGATTTGGGTACAAAGCTTGACAACTTTGTGACTGGCTTCTTCACAGCAGCATCATCGTGCATGTTCCAATGCTGTCTCACAGTATGTCAGGAGTATGGCAGTCTCTACATTGTAGTAGGGTTTTTAGTTTTTTTTTTTCATTGGGAATTATAAGAGGCTCACCCTCAGACCTGAGGTTGCTCAAGGCCGATTTATTAGCTCCAGCTGACACAGTTTCTAAATATCGTGTATATATATAGTAAATATATGTTTTGCAAAGCTGTATGACTCTCCTTCAGGAAATTATGGAGACAACGGGAGAAATAATAAGGGTACAGAGGTAAAAAGTGACAGGAGCTTTTTGAATATACCTCAAGGCTGAAACATTTTTCATCTAAGACATCTGTTTGCTACTATTTACTATGTAGTGATTTTCAGCCGATCATTTTCCCAGTGAACTGCTTTGCTTCCTTTTGTTGCATCTGAACTGACTGGTAAACCATAAGTTTTTTTCTTGATTCCTTGGTTTTCCTGGCACTTTAAATTGGGAGTCAGCTTTCACTAATCGTAAATAGAAACAAGGAATCAAAGAAAAAGAAAAAGAGGGCTGGAATCAGTGAAAATGTAGATAGAAACCACAGTTATGTGCTAATGACATCTCTTAAACAATTGAATTTGACTCCTTGCCTCTGGAAATCTCCACTAACTCCAACATGCTGACTGCAAAAACACAGCTAGATTTTATACCAGAGAATTGATCATTTGGCCTAAAACACATTATTTTCATTGATATAGAGGATAGAATGCTGATCAAGGCAAGGAGGCAAAGAATAAAATCTAATGTCCACATGTTGTTCATCATTTCCACCTGTGCCATTACGCGTCCCTGATTTAAATGCTTGGAGAGAGGAATGCAAAATGGCCACAGAGGGGCACTGTAACATCAAAGTGAGGAAGGACCGGTGAGGAAGCTCCAGTCCCTACAGGAAGTTGGTGGTTGATGTGTCGACCTGGAACTTGTAGGCACCGTCAGAGGAGGGGGGCATAGGAGCTACAGGGGCCACAGGAGAGTATGCAGCTTCAGCCTAGAGGGTGAACACATTCATATAAAAAAAATTTGTCAGCGCATGCCAAGCATTCATACACTAGAATTGGCCAGGCACCCAAGCTTATCAGGTGATGTACAGATGTATATGTAGTTTTAATAGTGCCAACGCTAGAAAAGAAAGTAGTGGTGGATGACAATCGTCATGTGGGTCATTTCAGGACCATAGTGTGTGTTTGGGTGTGTGTACATACCTGTGGTGTGGCAGTCAACAGGGGGTCAGCAGGTGAGGGACACATATTCTCCATCTTGAGCTCCTCCTTACCAGGTTCACTAGCTGCTGCTGGTGGAGGAGAGCTATACATGACTGGACCTGGAGCATAGCCCTAAAAGAAATGATACAAAATAAAAGAAAAGTGAGGGAAACAGGGATGCAATTAAGCAACATGAGACGTACCCCAGCATTAGTGTCAGACTAAGAGACGGGTCATACCATTGGAGCTCCAGGTGGGTACTGGCCTGGTGGTGGACCGTTCCATTGTGAAGGCTGGGCGGGGGGGTTCATAGCTGGACTGACAGGAGGATAGCCAGGGTTCTGGGGTGGGTAGGCTGGGTTATAACCCTGGAGAGGGAGACATTTAGGAGTTAGATCAGTAAATATTAAGGGAGTCAATGAAAACATATTAGGCTGGATCAAGTTTATCTATATGTAAAGATCCCCTCCAGACATTTTTAACATACAAAAAAAATAGTCTGCTTGGAATAATAATGTGTGTCTGATGTGTAATTTCTGCATTTAAGAATATGCTGATGTTGTTCATTTCAAGTTTTAGACATCCTTCTAGAGTCAGACTTGTGGTGTGATACTAACTGGGGAGGGTGGGGGGCCGTTCCACTGTCCTGGGCCTGTCATTGGAGGAGGATGTACTGAAGGACCCTATGTAGGAACACATACATAGAGGCATATACACAAGTGGAAAACTCCATTGAATACAGTTATAAGTTGCATATTGATTGTGTAAAAAGATGTTACTGTGTAATAAATGTGTGTTATGTAGTGTCTTCCATACCATGCTAGGGTCAGGGCCATAGTAGTACACCTGCAAACAAAACACATTCAGTGAGTAAACAGCAGTTCAATACCATATTTTGAGACAGTGATATTAACATATCCATTAATAGATAAGAGTGCTGGTATTTTCTCACTGCTCCTGGTTGTCCAGGAGTGCTGTAGGGAGGAGCAGGTCCAACAGGACCACCGGGAGGAGGATGGACTGCTTGTGGGGTAGTCTGGGAGAGAGAGAGAGAGAGAGAGAGAGAGAGAGAGAGAGAGAGAGAGAGAGAGAGAG
>JAGRRF010007494.1:2155581-2186121 GCA_019097615.1 Morone chrysops
CACCCTGTCAGAACGGTGTGTACGGTGCCTCTGATCGACTCCATCCACGGCCAGAAGTTCACCATCGAGCCCCAGGGTGGAGGAGACGAGGACGGCTTCGCTAGAGGAGCCTGGGATTGGAGCATGCTCTGGAAGAGAGTCCCTCTGGGAGACAGAGAAAAAAAACTCAGAAAAACTCGGACTGAGCCATATAGGTACAAAAAACCAATGCCTCCTGACTAATCTGGAAACAGAAGACAAACTAACCTGGACAAATGCTTACATTTCTGACATTTATTCTTCAACTAACTACAAAAAAAAATGCTAATTTTAAACCAAGTGGACAGAAACTCATCCCAGCAGAACTACCTCGAAATAAATTAAATAAATAAACAATAAAAAACATAATTATATTAAGACCAGTGTATCTAAGTACTAACAGCTGATCTTTAACTCCAACTCTTGAGATATTTACATTTGGAAAATTTTAAAGGTTACGAATGCAAATCTCACTACCACTAGATGTCGCACTACAGCAACAGCATCTCAGACCAAAACAAATGGGACATGAACAAAATAAAACTCACCAAACCAGTATTTCTTTGTCTTTTCAACAATCACCAACACTGGTTTGGTCGAAATAAATCCCTAATTCACAGTTAGAAGAGAAATAGCTGCAGAACGGGTGGCTATAGTTGCCATGTATGTTATCTGATCCTTGGGGACAAAGGCGCCCATCAAAGTATGTCCACTAAAGTAGTTTTTGCCACTGAAAGGCTTAGTTTGTTATTCTCAGTGTTAGAAAACATGGAAAGGATCCCTACAGAGATAGACCTTTTGTTTAAGCAGAAACAGACACAGAGAGGCTGCGATTGCAACACAGGCAGACGGAGTGTAATGTCATACTCTGCTCAGGACACCATGACTCCATTATATCTTTAAATAGCAAATTGTTGTTTACGGCTTTATTAATTTAAAAAAAAAATCTCATATACAGTGTGTAACCTTTAAATATATCAAATTGAGTCTAACCCTTGCACATCACAACTAACCAACTAAATGAAAACTATCCCCTCCTTTGATGGGGAGTAGCTTACTACTGTCCTGTCCACTGACTGCCTCTGTCCTTTGATGTTTCTACTATTGGGAATTAATTGGTGTTTCGCCACAATGTGTTGTGGGTCCTGGTTGTGTAATTTAGTGGGATTTACTCTTATACGACTTCTACTCTTAGTCTGACGTTCTGATATATTTGGTGTAATCAAGGCCAGTTTAGAAAGTAATTTCCTGTTTTTCTGTGAGCCTACCTTTTCTTTTCAGCTTACTTGAACTAAAGGGACGTGGGCTATGACAGGGTAACAGCATTGTCTTCATTGAGACATGCCTAGGTCCTAACCTAAAAGCCAATGGGAGAGATGAGTTTGTGTTGGGACATTTTGTCGGGTCTACAGGGGAGCTTCTGGTGTGAATCGGGTTCGGAATGGGGCACCATCACCACCCACCTTCCCCCAATCTCTTTTTCATTCATCATGTCTTGCTGTCATTCTTTTTTTTTACAGCTTTGCTTTCACTAATTTTCATATTTTGCTGCGACTTTGTTTCTCTCAGACTGGTCTTATGTGCTCTGTGTTCTCACTGTTATTAATACGGTAACTGACTGCTTTAAGTAAAGGCGATAGAGATGCCAATGTTTAGACTGAAATGAACAGTTTTCATTTCTTTCATTTTCATTTCATTCGTATAACAGATACTTGGAAAATCTTTAATGTGAAAAATAATCTTGAACTTCATAGTGACGCACCTGTTTGAGTAAGTGCCTGTATATCTGTTTCTGGATGTGTGTGTCTGTCTTCATACCTGTAGGTCTCCGGCCATGGCGGGTGGTCTCTTTGCTATAGAGAGAGACTTCTTCTTTGAGCTGGGTCTGTATGACCCAGGACTGCAGATATGGGGAGGAGAGAATTTTGAAATATCATACAAGGTAGACATTGAGTAGCCCCATTTATACACAGTGAGGCTGCATGGCCCTACACACATCATTTAAAAAGGTTTAGAGTTGTATTCACCTTGGATTTTTCACATTTCTTTGTGTTTATGTAGATCTGGCAGTGTGGTGGCCAGCTGCTCTTTGTACCATGTTCTCGTGTGGGTCATATCTACAGACTTCAGGGATGGCAAGGCAACCCTCCGCCTGCACATGTTGGATCATCACCCACTCTGAAGGTAGGAACAACTCACGCTTTGAAACACAAGGAGCCAGTCACAGCTAAAATTCACACAGTACACGCAAAGACAGACATACTCACATTCTTCTTTTATAAATACCAGTTTGTGTGTAGGAAATGGTGTATGCATCATTTCATCTGCACCCAGGTGTGCAGTTTCAGAGCCACTGTAGCAGCAGTCTTATCTGTTGTACACAACATTTTTTAAATTATTATTATGGAGTGTAACAGAACCTGCTAAATGTAATCAGTTATAAGAGCACATAAACTCTTAATGTTATAGCTCTGAATGCAAAACTTGTCATGTCATATGGCGCATAATACTTTTATGTGTGTACAGAACTATGTTCGTGTGGTGGAGGTATGGTGGGATGAATATAAGGACTACTTCTATGCCAGTCGTCCTGAAACTCTCACTTTAGCCTACGGAGACATCAGCGAACTTAAACGCTTCAGGTATAACACACAGACAACAGTATATTCTTGCTTTTGATTTATGACTTATAGATATTTCGACTTGTATTCTTTTATCTCACTTAATCACACTTTTCCCAATTATCGTTTTACACCCATTTAAATGCCCTTGTCCACAGTGCGATGTTTAAGCTGTCATATCAGGAAATGTTTTATCTCTGCAGTGCAAGTACTGTAAGTGCACTGTACACAACAGGATGTTCACAGGGCCTTAAAATCCAATCATCAGAATTTTAGGCGGGTCTTATAAATTGACTAGATGTTGAATGCATATTTCAGTCTCACTTTTAAATTTGTTTTTGGTAAAAATTTGTAATTGCTGTAATTACAAAACAAAACGGACATGGAATCAATACTGATTTTCCTCTGTACTTTTTGCCAGAATAGACATTAAATGTGTTTTAAAGGGCATTAATAAGGTCTTTAAAACTCTTTGTTTTACACTCTTTGTATTGAAAAAGAGTCCTTTGAAGCTGATTGGTTAATTCTTGTCACATAAACTGTGGTGCACTTGCTGCATTTAATTTAGAGATTTTTCCATAGCGGTGTGACATTTACCAACGAATGCATGCCTTTTGGTCTTGATCACTTGTTGCATGTCTCAATTCCAAATAATTGGTTCCAAATAGACATAGGAAAATCATGTCACAATTATCCTGGACAAAATAATTGAATTTCACAGTATTACTGCGATATTCATCAAAAATGTATTGGAATCCCTTTACCTTACATTTAAGAAACATTTCTATTTATTGCATCACAGACAGGACACCTCAGATAGGCACCTCATCTTCCTGTCGTTTTTTAGATTGGATCCATAGTATTTCTACACAGCTGGTTTAACTTTGTTTTGTGGGGGATACATTGGGTAAGCCAAACCTTCATCCCAAAAATAAATCAGGAAATCAAGACTGTACGCTAGCAAGCGAGACAGAAAACAAATTCACCACAATATACTTACTTGAGTGTTTTTTATTGCGATATGCAATAATATTATTCCATCCCTAGGTCTGAATGAATATATCATTAGCTGACAGTTAAACAGTGTGTACACTGGTTGTAAATGAAATGTTGGCTCTTTGTTGTCTGAACTTTTTGTCAGGGAGGAACATCGATGCAAGAGCTTCAAGTGGTTCATGGAGGAGATAGCGTATGACATTCCACTGCACTACCCTCTGCCTCCTAAAAACGTAGAATGGGGGGAGGTAGGTACACACACACACACACACACACACACACACACACACACACACACACACACACAGTTAGTTAGTTAGTTCAGTTACTGTTTCTTGCATGGTTGTAAAATCCATTTTGTGTAACATTCTGTGCCATAAGATTGTGTGTGTGTATCCTGTGTGTGTAGATTCGCGGCTTTGAGACAAGTTACTGTATTGACAGTATGGGACACACCAATGGAGGCAATGTGGAAATAGGACCTTGCCACAGGATGGGGGGCAACCAGGTAATGAAACACTCTGTCTACTGTAGCTCTGCGCAGTCCAGATAGAGATGGTCTGGATCTGTTTCAGTCTTTAAATAGAGCAATATGTAGCCATGACGGTCAGTGAATAGCCCGCTTCTTAATCTGCCATGTTCAATCAGAAATGAGCTATTAGCAGTTTTCCTTCACTCAGAACGAATTCTTGTACAGGAGTTGTAGCTGTTGTATTGTTTCCAGATGTCCAACTACTGGTGTGCATTGCTGTGTTACAACCTTTCTATTTTTTGAGAACTCTGTTTCCCCCAGTGGAACAGACCACTGATAAGGTCACAGAATGGAAAGAATGCAGAGTTGTCCAGGTTGCCAGGGTCAAGTTTTGCCAGATGAGGGGTTTTAATGGCATCAGGACATCTACACATAACCATTTAACTAACCAATGGTCACATCACTCACATTAAAATGTTTGTGTGTCTGTAGTTGTTCCGTATAAATGAAGCCAACCAGTTGATGCAGTACGACCAGTGCTTGACCAGAGGAGGTGATAATTCAGCTGTCATCATCACTCACTGTGATCAGAACCAGCACACTGAGTGGAAGTACTTCAAGGTGAGACACAAACACTTGCTCTGCTCACCAGTGTGTGGAAAATATTTGAATGAAGAATTCATCTACTCTCCCTGCTTCTCTCTCTTTCTGTCTGTCTATCCAGGATCTCCATCGGTTCACACATGTGCTAACAGGTAAATATCTGCACTACTTTAAGACAAACAATAGTTTTCGTATAGTTTCACAGTGATCCATCGCCATCACTGACAGTCGTCATTTTACCACTAGAGGAAGATTGGGAAGCCTTCATTTCTATGAAGTTTCTACAGTTAGCCTAACCAGTCAGCCACTGGCAGAGTCACACTACTGCTTGTGTGGTCTGTAGTACTTACGGTTTGGTTTGTACAGTTAGAAGAGGAAAAACCCTGACCTCTGATCAGACAGAACATGCAGCAGCCACTCAATAGCAGCACAGGCTGTGTAGTTAAACTAGAGCCAGTGTCAGCCAGTTAGAGCACAGAAATGTCAAAGATATATTTGAGGACATTTAGTTGTGTTTACCGTTGTTGTTGTCTTGTTCAATATATATTTGTTGTAGTTTGTCATTGTTAATAAAAAAAAATGTAAATACTATAGTAGTTATTATAGTAGCATAATAGTTTGCTGTTACATTTTGTGTGTAAGGTTGGGTTGTTTTTCTATGATTTGAGAGACCATGAAGGGGCTCATGGACACATTGTGTAATAGGACAGATTTAATTTGTTTGTTTATTGTAGGTTCATTATAGTACTTAAGTCCACCACTGCTACAAGCTCAGTATGTGTGTCATCCAGTGAACCACAAGGAGGTATTGACCAGTTTTAACTGCTTCAAGCGTCATTAGTAACAGAACTGTTCACCTGTTCACTTCCAAGTGAACAGTTATGTTACTAGTGGCTGCCATCTAGTGGTTGCTGCATGTCCTGTCTGATCAGAGGTCAGGGTTTTTCCTCTTCTAACTGTACAAACCAAACCGTAAGTACTACAGACCACACAAGCAGTAGTGTGACTATCAGTGGCTTACTGGTTAGGCTAAATTGAAATATTCCTCAGAATCCCTGGAACAAACACTAGTAGTAATGGCCATCTGTGTTTTCCTAACAGGGAAGTGCCTGGACCGCTCCGACCTGCTCCACAAAGTGTTCATATCGGACTGTGACACCAGTAAAACCACTCAGAAATGGGAGATGAACAACATAGTGGCTGTATGAAGACTGTGAGCTTGGAGGAAAACATGGTGACTTTATCAGGACGTACATAATGATTAACACAAGAAATACATCCATACTATAAGTTTACAGATATATCAAGCTGATACTGTCAAGAGTCTTTGATATGAGCCAGTCAGTGTCAGTAAACCTCCAGAGTTGAAAGAGTATCAACTATTGACAGCTTCAACCCAAAACTGTTGGTATCAGCCAAAATAAGCCTCTGTCACACTCCATATGGTCATGTATTATAGACACATTGACACTCCAGATGGAGGCTGAAGCTACTGGTCCTCAGAACGAGCTGTTGGACAAACACTGAACTGGAAACATGTTGGGCTCGGTCTCTGTCCTTCATTGTGTTTACGCGCCGTCTCTCTATCTGTTCTTTTGGGCTCTCAGGTCTTTTCTAAACCACTACACTGATTTATGAAATTAATCACATCAGCTCCAACTATTCAGCCATGCTCTTATTAGTCCTTTTCAATCAGCTGTTAGTTCTTTCACCAAAGAATCATTTTTTATCGGTGAAGGATTTAATCGCGTCATCATCATCATCATCATCATCATCATCATCATCATCATCATCATCATCATCATCATCATCATGTTGGACCAGGTGAAGTGTTTATACATGCACTGGCTGGCGTAATGCTCGCTTCTGTCTGCGAGTCGGGTTAAGATTCAGGCTAGAGTAGTGGATTAAAATGGGTTATCAAAAAGAAAGCGCTATTGGACATATCAATGGAAGAACAATCAACATGTAGAAATTACCTGTTAGCACTTTCCTGCTTGGTTTGCGTCTCAAAGAGCTAAATGTCACCATGTCAGTCATCCTTTGTCTGGGGCCAGACACAAGGTGGAGAGACTGTCCTCAGTTCCCAGCGAGATGTAAGTAAACCTCCTGCAGGCACATGCTGAGTATGCTGGGAAAAAAAAAAGGACACAGACATTAGTACAACAGTATTGTGTTTGTGTTTTTTCTTTCACATTTGCACTCCAGTCTGTGAAAGGCATTTTTAGTACTCCCAATTAGAGGGCCACTTCTAGCTTGAAGCTAATGCAGTAATCTAACAGGCTAAATTAGGTTCCAGGATAAGCTAAATTCAATTAAACACACTGTATCAGGACAAAAAAGGAAAAATGAATATAAATCATGCGACGCTTGTGTCCTCTTGTATAAAGCTTTATACAGCCAGCGTTAGTTTCTCATTCCCATTGTGCCATGTCTGAAACCAGCCCTCCTAGAAAATGCTTTCAAATGCACAATAGCATAAAGAAAACTACCTTTATTTTCTTAACTTTGATTAGTTTCCAGTTACTTCTATTGACTACCGTCTGCTTGAATTAATTTCCATCAACTTGAGCAGACACTGGGATGCTTTATAGGAGCTTAAATGTGTTAAGGAGAGCACATCTTTAAAAACAATGACCTGACTGACTGACTGCCTTTCTGACAGTCTTGATGAGTAATTTAGTAGCTGACCAGTTGACTGTGATTTAGCAACTGCCTGTCTGAAAATTTAAAAAAAAACCACTGGGTTGTTGGGTTAGAGGATGATACCTGTGAGAAATGCATAACTGATGGTGAGGGGAACAACAAATGAAGACAATATGACTGCTTTTTTGTTTGTTTTTGCAAGGGGAAGAGGGTTTGGTGTACGGATGATCATGTATGCAATGTTTTGTACAATGTAAATAGATTTCTTTGTAAAGACGATCATGACGCATTTTGTGAAGGGCCTTGAATGATGTTGTAAATATCTAACTTATAGCAGAGATTTAATATGGGCTGAGCAATGGGTGATTGAGCAAATAAAAGACTTTTTACTACTATCACTGTCTTCTCTGTCATTGTGATTTCAGGGAAATAAATGACTACACTTTGAGAGAGGTTGCTGTGGTGAGGCCCAGAAAAACTTAATCTGAATCATACAAAGTGTTACTCCTTGTGGTATCTAACTAAGTAACAGGACATGTACTACTCTACTTCTACAGTTATAAGCTTATGAGAAGTGAAATTGTCAAAGTAAAGTAAGTCTACCTTTGATTTCTAGTTGTATTTCACTCCTGAAATTTCTCAACAAAAACAGTAGTGACCTAACTTTTTAATTGCGATTTATTTCTTTACACTGTCCCAGAGGTATGGACTTGCCAAGACTTGCAATGCAACTTACACTTTTAACACCAATGACTTCACTTGGACATGGAGCCTTTTGACTTGTAAGTACTTGAAACCTTCCCCAAGGCCCAAATGTAAAAAAAAGTATAGATTTTTTGCTGTACAGTAGTATGAGGAAAAATAGACTCCCCTATATGAAGTATGAACCTGGAAAAATTTATAAAATGGCTTCTTCAGTATATTAATACTTGGCTCATGTTCCAGTGAACAGTCATTAAACTTTGCTGATCTATATTAGATGGACATTGAGAGTAAGAGTTTTTAAGCCAAGAAAAAAACTTCACAAATCTGTAAAACCCCCACTGCTTGTTCTCATATATTTACACCATACGAGATATATTAATCACTGAGTGAATTGGCGGAACTGAACAACAGTCGTGCACGTTCCCCATTGGTTGACGACAGTAAAAACAGATGACGCAACACGGAAGTAAACGTTTCTTGTGTTGGGGTTTGGTTTCACCATCAGTGAGGTTTAATGTAACGCGGATACTTCCATTTCAATAACTCTATTAAGTCGCTGAGAGAAACAGCGGCTGTCGGAGCTCCTGAGGAAATACACAGCAACGAAATGAAACGGTTCATTACGGTTGTGTTGCAGCTTTTGTTGGTGGGGCTCACAGTGAGTTGGGATGACGGTAGGTTTTGCTTTCTTCCACAGCTTAAGTATCTTTAATGTTACCATTTATTTGAATTCATATTTTAGTTACAGTGTTTTTAAAGACAGCCGCCATGTTTAGGAAACGTTACAACAGTGACCTACGGCAACCAAATAGACACAACCACGACTTCCACCCACAGCCTCTAACGTTAACATGTTCAGCGAAATTTGAAACTAAATGAAATAATATATGCCAATTCAAATCACGTTACATAAGTTATTTTTAATGCTAACAGTCTTTTTTAACGCAGCATAGTAGAAACAGCCGACGCCTGTCCGGATGTCCGTATAACACAGAGCTGCTAAAACTGGTATTTAAGTTACGTTAGTCTCGAGTTTAAGGTGTAATGTGACCTAGTTTGTATCAGTGACCCTTGAGAAAATAAAAGACTCAAGTTATTCCTGTCATTTCCTGCTAGTCTAACTTACATTTTATCTGCCCGTATCTTTACATACCTTCAGTACAGCACATTGATACGTGCGTCACAGTTATTGTAGGTGCTATTTCGTTTTTCCTTATTTTTTTCAGTGTAGTTTTTTATTGTTTAAACGTTGTAGTGTCAGTGTTAGTTTTAGTAGTTGTACTGTAATAGGGGAGTGTTTGTCAGAGGAGGGGTTGAAGACGTTGACAAATTTGACCAAATTTACAAAAGCCTACAAACACATTTCCTGTATATTTTTCATTTGTGAGTACACAATGTCTTTTCAGTCATTTTTTAATTTTCAGTTCGCAAAAATATTTTCTCACCCCTAGTTTTAGTTTTTAGTTTAGCTTTAGTTAATTATAATAACCATGGTCTGTCATGGTTATCTCAAAGAACAAAATCAACAAAAATCTGCAATTCAAAGTAAGAAATGTTCTATTATAATGCTATTTAGCAGCACTAGTACACCACTTTATTGCAGGACTGTTGTGTGTATGTATGCATGCATTCACCCATCGTGTTCACTGATCAAAATAACTGAAGCTCCATTCTCTCACAAAATTGCTGCCTTTATGTGCCCAAAGTGGCTCCTACTCTCTCTTTTTCATCCTCCGACTGCAGGCAGTGTGCTGCTGCGGGACGTCCAGGTGCTGACTCTGTACAAGGGTCGCTACACCACAGCAAGGCGCTCCAGCCCCGTCCCTCAGCTCCAGTGTGTCGGAGGCTCAGCAGGCTGCCAGGCCTTCGTCCCAGAGGTGGTCCAGTGTCAGAACAAAGGCTGGGATGGAGTGGATGTACAGGTAAAGGAGGAGGGGGGCACTGGTTGACAGAGAGACGAAGTATATTTGGAGTATAATGTTTTCTCCGAGTTGGGCTGCAACTGTTTATTAATCTGAAGATTATTTTCTTGATTAATCGTTTGATTGACAAAATTGTCACAATATAGCAAAAAGAGACCATTACAACTTCCCAAAGTCCACGTTGATGTTTTCACATTGCTGATTTTATCTAAAACCCCCAAAAACGGCAGTTCCTCTAACAGCCACTTGAGGCTAGCTCCAGCAGTGAGTCAATCTCTATAAGGCCCCATATTAAAATTGCCGACTTTACAGCAGAAATAAAACATGTCTGGTACAAAAAAGGTTTTTGTCTCTGTAGCTAATTTCCCTGTTCACAACGACTGTATGTTAATGTAACTCACCTTCATATTAAGGTGACCAGAGCCACCACACTGAGCTTTACACTAGCTCTTCATAATGCTATTGGTGAGCTCACACACTCACACTCACATTTTTCATGATGCAGTTGGATTTGATGTCAAGTGCTGGGTGTAAGGCCATGTAGAAACAGTGTGTCCATTATAGAGGACTGCCAAGTTGATCTTTAAGCCAGGAGGTGTGACTGTGACATACATACATAATACTTATATAATATATATATAACATAGTAGAACTCAGATGTGCTGATAACAAAGTCCTTGATTTTGGAAACATTTACAAAAAATAAGTAACGCTCTGATTTTTGCTGTGGAGCCCCACAAAACCAAACCAGGAACGTGAGGAAATCTCAAACTTGTTTGAATATGAAAACAAAGTATTGAATGACGTGTTGTCATTTTCCTGCATTCCCCTCGCAGTGGGAGTGTAAGACTGATATGGACAACACGTACCGATTTGGTCGCATTGAGGTGAGCTGTGAGGGCTACGCCCACCCCGCTGACGCCTACATACTGAGAGGCTCCTGCGGGCTGGAGTACACACTGGAACTGACTGCAGAGGGCCAGAGGAAGAACCAAGGTAGCTGGGGTTCCAAAAGTGGATTCAATGGATTTGGAGGTAGGACTATAGAGATTTATAAGGGTTCATCTTCACACCAGGACTAGATATATTCAAAAACATATGTTTTTTCTGTCTGTCTCAGATCTTGGTGGCTTTGCCTCCAGTTTCTTCAGCGGTTTCTCTGGAAAAAAGCACCAGCAGAGCCGTCAGAGCTCGCACCCATCCAGCAGCGAAGATTCAGGAAGCCTGCTGGTAGTGGTCGTGCTTCTGCTCTTAGCCTACGGCGTCTACAAGCTGTTCCTCAGCGGGAACACGGCCCAGTGGGGGCAGAACGGCGGGCAGGCTGGTTACCCCAGAGATAATCACCATGGCTCCACCGCAGGACCACCTCCCCCGGGTTTCAAACCGGATTTCACAGGTAGCTGATTCACATTGTGGTTAGAGCAGCAGTGGATGTCTTGTTTGCGCTGCAGAAAACACATCGTCAAAGCAATACAGGGTCGTTGTTGTTTTCCCTCGTAGAAAGAGCCGGATACACAGTGGGAAATAAGAGTACAGATACCTTGCTTAAACCTTGAATCCTTTCTTGTTTTGTGCTCAGGGTATTCTGGTGCCAACCCAGGCTACGGTTTCCACAGTAACTACACTCAAGGACAACAGTACCCAGGAGGCCACACTGCTCCTGGCACAGGTGGAGGATTCTGGACCGGCATGGGGACAGGAGGGGTTCTGGGATATCTCTTTGGTCGTCAGAGGTTAGTAAAGAGATGGAGAATCTCAGAGAATGGAGAATGAGTGACAGCAAGAATCCCAGAAAGCAAATTGTCATATCATTCCCTTTCTATTCCATTCAGAGCCTTCGGGTTATGTGTGCTGTGTGTTTGTTTTTGCAGAAGCCAGCCCTACAACCAGTACTACCCCGGTTACACTAACAGCACCCCTTCTTCCACTGGACACACCTCCTCTTCCTCCGGAACACGCACTGCTTCAGGTAGAGGGAATGCATTTTACCCAACAGAGCCCCACACAGATACCTGTGAAACCAGACCGTCAGCCTTTTACCACCTCTGATTCAAACAATTGATCTGATTAGTTATTGATAGGATAAGGATTGATACTGATACTAGTATCTAGTTGACTTCTTCTTGCCTGTTGATTGTCTAAAGGAAAGCTATGATCAGACATCATGATGATTGTGATTAGGGTGATATTAGGGTGACAGGATGAGAATGGGTGACATTCAGGAGGAAACTCGGGGCAGTTGGGGGTGGGCGTGGCCACATATTCTGAGTGCGATGAATGAAACACAGCGTCCTGGCTGTGTTTAGACAGTGAACCGTTGTACACAGGTGACAGGTATGTTCCACTCAGCAGCTAATGTTGTCATTAAGCTGTAGGAGCTCACAGACACATTGTTAGATATGTTACCACCCATTCCTCCTGCAGTGGAGGCTGAGCTCTCCCTCTTCTGGTTCAGAACAGGTCCAATGACACCAATACTCCTTTATTTATGAAAACCCATCAATAATACTTTGACACATTTTTATTTAATAACTAAAGGCAGGATTTATAGCCTATAGAAGCAAACTGATATTTGTATATTTAAATCACTGTTGATCTACTTTCATTCATTTATGAGTTCATCATTTAATTAAAGGGTTATCTCAGGGTTATGGTAATTATTCATGACACTTTAGCAGCGCTCCAAAATAGATCATTCTCAGTGCAGCATTTTTCTTTTTTAATGTTATTTTTGGGCTCTAATTGGCTTTAATATATAGTAGCAGATGAAGAGTGACAGGATAGTGAGGAGAGGGAGAAGGGATGAAATGCAGCAAGGGCTATAGGTTGGAAACGAACGGCACGCTGCTTCAAATTGTTTATAAAACTACATTGATGGAAACACAGCTACTGTCTCAAAACAAGATCCGATTGTTTCCATTGGTTAGTTGTTACAATGTCTCTGGATGCTAACAACAGTTGATTAGCATCCAGAGACCTGCTGTAAGTATAGCTGGTGGACTAAGGTTGTCTTTTTTTTGTCAGGTTTCGGAGGAACCAAGAGAAGATAGAAGCTGTGGAGGTGGATGGACTCTCTACAGTGGATGGCAGTGACAGAATTTGAACTGGTGTACTAAAAACAGACGTGTTTGACTTGCTGGTGGCAGGTCAAACATGGCAAAAGCACCATGTGAAGACCCTCTCTTCCTGCAGAGACGAACTTTCAACAGTAGAGTAACATTGCTACTCAGGTCCTCTGGAGGTCCATTTGATGTCAGCTACTAACAGGAAGCACTTGTTTCTCTGTGAATTGAGCTTTAGCCTAGAGGCTTCTTGTTCGGAAGAACATGTCGGACTTTGTTTTGTGTAAAGAAGACAACAGCATTGCAGTTCAGATTTTTTTTTTTGTAGACATTTTGTAGGTAAGATGAGCATTTCAGTGGGAATCCATCCTTTAATTAATATATTTTGTTTAACTGGTCTTATAGAGTGAACATCTATCTCCATCTTCTGTCCCATAGACTTTGTGATCTGAAGTCTCAAGGAATCAAGGAAATGTATTTATCATTATACAATACAAGGTTGTATCAAATCAAATTCATATAACATAGGATTAATAAAATAAACAATATAGAGTTATTTATATACATACATATATACACCCAGGAAATAATTCTGCAGTGTAGGTTTTGAGGTCACGTCTGGTTTAAATTTTTAAATTTTTTCTGTACATGCACCCATCTATCAGTCTCATTAGCTCTTCATTTGCCTTCACCTGCAAGCTGTCATACCTTTCCTTTCTGTATCAATGTATATAGTATTTTGAACCTTATTAAGTTTTTCTGTGGATATGGTATTTTGAGGATATGATGTGTGATATTTTGGTAACTAATAAAAATGAGAAACAAAAAAGGTGCTTTTTTTCTCCGTACCTTTCTCTAAAGTAGATTATAATATACCTTCATTGTCCATTCTTCTTCTTCTTCTTCTTCATGTCTTTCGGGTCTGGTCCCACAGGACTGGTCCATCCCTCAGGTCGGGTCCCCCTAGTAGCACTTCTGTTTTGTGGAACGAATTTGCAGCGTTTCTCTCTTGCAGTTGTTTTGTGGTTTTGGGTATTTGCAGCATTTTTCTTTGGCATTTGTTTTGTGGGTTTGTAAGTTTTTGCTTCTGCTTAATTTCTGTGATTGCAGCATTTTTCTGTTGCTGCGTTTTTCTGTTCCATTTGTTTTATGTGTTTGTGTGTTTTTGGTTTTGCATCATTCCCGTGTTTGCAGCGTTTTGCCGTTCGCGGCGCGTTTGCCTGAACCAGGCAGAGAGGTGGAAAGTTGAATGACGAAGCAGCAGCAGCTGCTGTCAACTGAAGTAAAAAGCTTACAGCTTACCCATCCAGGCACTAACCACCAATGATTGTGAATCATTCTACGGTACTACTGAACAACAATTCAGAAAGCAATATATATAATATATAGATATCAATTTTATACTATTTATTATAACTGATATGTTTCAGAGACTCAATGTGATTTTCCTAATTTAACAGTCACTCATTTAAAAGAAGGCAGATATTCATGTATGGAAGGTGAAAAATGCTGAAATGACAAAAATCTCTGTAAAAAATCAATAAAATAGAAACATATAAATAAATGCTACATAAATAATAATTTAATGTATAACTGAACAAATAGACAATGAAATGTAATTAGCTGGGATATTCATAGATAGATGTCTACATGTCTTTATGTAGTGATGCATTTCCCATCAAGTACCACAATTTACTCATTTCATTTTGCATTTGATTATGTATTAATGTACCCATTTCAGCTTATATTTATTTATTTTAAAGTATATCTTATTCAGCAAAGAGCCACAGGTTGGATTCAAACCCTGGGCCACTGCAGCAAGGACTCAGTACTTAGTACATACTGTAGGTCGCCAGCTCTACCCACTGAGCTAACCGGGCGCCATCATTTTATATTTATACAACTCTGACATACCATCAACTTTTAAGTTGATGTGCTTAACATGTTAGCAAATGATTTTACACATCCAGCAGACACAGAGCAACATTAGCATTCATTTGGGTTGATGCTGACACTGTCACTGACACACACTGTTCATACAGTCAACACACTATGTCGCCTCCTTTCATTCCTATAAGCATTAAAGGTGCTCTAAGCAAAATTGGCATTTTGGCTAACTTCCGGTCTGCTCCTTCAGTTAGCAGTCCCTTCCCTCCTCCCCACATCACTGCACTGACATTCTGCTGTCTGCCCTATCCATCTGTGCAGTACAGTAAAAAGTGCAAAAAAAAAAAAAAGATTAAATAGCGCAACATTTAATGGGAGTGATCAGACCACACATAAGGTGCAAATAATATTAAAGTAAACATGTACAAAACAAGGTACAGACCTGTAGTGCAATATACAGGAAGTAATCATGGTTACTGCACATTTAGCTCCTGGAACAGTCACATATTCATCAATGATTGGCTGATTAACATGCACCAATACTTCAGTTTCAAGTTGGGCCCTATAGGCATTTTTCACAGCAGCCACATGAAATAGTAGGGTAAACACAGGTGTTGAATGATGCTGATAATTACGGTTCTGTTCCACTCAGGTCAAACACAGTCAGGGTGCTGCTATTGTGCATGTTGGCTCACTGGAAAGGCTCTACTACACTAAATTACAATTTATTGTCAAAAAGGATGCTGTGAAAAAGGTATATTATGAAGTTGTGTGTTAAAGTCCTCACGTTTGTTTTGATGGCTTTTTTTGTTTGTTTTATGCCACAAATAAAACATTCTGTAGAGTAAATGTTCGCTTCAGGGGCATGACCAAAAACATATTCAAAGTCACATTGGGTTCACACTGTTTTTGGCCTTGAACACACTGTGAATAAAATGGATGAAGCATCCATTACTTTCCTCTGTCCTCCTTTGGTGATGATCCTTTCAGCATGGTCTTTATCTTAGCCAGACTCCTGGGACTGCTTCCTCCAGGCTGACACGCACACACAGACAAGATCAAGATATCAGATGAAAAGGATTCATCAGAATAGTGAAATAAGAGGTCTTGGTACTAACCTTTACTGTAGAGAGCAGCTCATCTCCTCCTGAAGGTGGGGCGTTGTAGAAGATGGAGGTGGAGAATACTTGTGGATAGGTGGAGGTAGTAGACTGGTTGAGGGTATCCGCTTCAGAACAACATTCAACATTTCATTTTTGCATATTCTCTTATATGGAATGACATTCCATTGTATTTTCCATTATTTTCCGTTTTCTACTTTGTGTGTGTCAAACTTCAGAATGTATATAGACAGTAACCAGGCTGGATAGTAGACTGCTCCACAGAGATTAATGATAGAAAAGAGTCTGACCTTGGCTGTTATGGTGATGCCATTTTTGTGGTGGTCTGTGTTTCCTCTTCTTGCTAAGCTTAATGATGTACTTCTGAATTGAAGTGCTCAGAACACACTGCGACTGTTAGAGAAAAGACAAATGAGTATGACAATTAAAGCGTGATCTGATATTTAACGCAGGATATGGAACTGACCCATAGTTTTAGACCTCACCAACCTTGACATCAGAGAAGTTTGGCTGCACAGGCTTCATAAACACCACTGTATCGTAAATGTCTTTGGTCCTGGGGCCTGTTTGGAAGAATCAAGACAGTAACCGTACAATGCTACCAACGATTCTGAGGTGAACTTATTATTATTTAACTTAATTATTAACCAAACATTTTTAACATCTATCACACTTTACAGGCTTACTTCCTGCTTCAAATTTGAGCTACCGTACTACCAGCCAACTCATGTTGAATGGCTTATTAATATAAGGGAGCTGGGAGTGAATGGATATTTTGAATGGGTTTTTGTTTAGTTGCCTGAAATAAGGCAGGCAATAAGAGATTTTCAAGTTTTGTTCTACGACATAAAATATGCCAGTTAGTTTCCCACCTGTGAATATTGAACCTTTTCTTAAAAAAGGTCAAATGAGACTAGAAAGGTTGTTGAATACATTAAACGTCAGCGTACTGAACACAGAGACTTGTGTTTTTAGCAAAGCATTAGCTAATTAGCTGACTTCTAATAACCAACATAAACTCATCGCCCGCCTTGGTTTTACTCACTCATTGGATTTGTTTCCCTCTCCAGCAGTATACTTGGAATAGCAGTACTGCATGCTCTGTTCTGCTGTTGCTCATGTGTTTGCTGCTCTTCTTTGATAATAGTTGGCAGGTCGATATCCTCATAGATGGGATTCTCTGAGACACCTTCAAACACATCCAGAGTGAGGCCCTGTTCACCACTGGGGTTTAACTGGAAGTTTGCACTGAGCTGTCCTGTGTCCTCCAGGTGTGTCTGGCATGGAGGGGGGTCATTCGTGGGGCTCTGGTCTCTGTGCAGGAACTGTGACCACTCATCACCTGACAGGAGTTCCTCCACTAGCTTCACTGGACTGGAGACTTTAAAGAAGCTGAAAGGACTGTGTAAAATACAGTGCAAGTAGTATAGAGGAACCATTCGTATAAATATGTTTTTACTATTTGTTGCCTGCTGATACATCACTAGTTGGATTCAGCTTAGAGCCACACCAAGAAAGCTTTTTCATGTTCAATATAAATATTTATCTCTGACAGGTAAAAATAAAAGGGTCCAACAAAGCTAAATGGTTGGATATGAACATAATTTGTAGGAGATAAGGTTAATGAACGCATTAGTGACCATCTGTCTAAAGGCAGCCCAGTCTTCTTGGTCCTCTTTTTCTGTAGTATTTTGCAGGAGCCAGGCAAGCGTGCAATGTAATAGGGCTCAGCAGCTTTTGTGGACATAGCTAATGTCATAGATGAAAAGACCGAAGAGCTTGTTGACGAAGGAAACTACAGAGAAGAATGGAGAGACAAGCTTGTAGACTTCGTGAAATAAAAGGCTGCAGACAGACGGCGAGTGGCCTTCTTGCTGTTGGACTAGTCAGTGATATTAGCTCTTTGCTAATTGTGTGTAACATGGCTCTGTCCAAGCGTAAATGAGAAACTAAGGTGGCCACAAAACATGTAAAAAACTCAAATGGCCCTATCTGTGTTGTGTTTGGTTTTTCCGCTCTGGGCTATTGTAGAAACATGGTGGTTCTACCCGGCAGCCTCCGTAGAATTAGCTTTTTACCTACGTCTTCCATTGAGCTGCCATGTTCTACAGTAGCCCAGAATGGACAAACCAAACACTGACTCTCGATAGGGCCCTCTGAGTTTTTTGTGCATTTTGCGGCCACTATAGTTTTTCCCTCACACTTGGAAAGGGAGGGTGAAGCAAGTGAGTTGAAATCAGCAACTACACCACTAGATGCCGTTAAATCCTACACACTGTTTCTTTAAATTCAAATTTTAAGAACTTGTACTTTACTTGATTATTATCTTTTCATGGCACTTTATATTTCCTTTCCACTACATATCAGGGGAAATATTGCACATTTAACTATAATTACATATTACTTTACACACACATCAAATTTCAGGTTATGGTAATGAGCAGCCGCTGCTTAAAACAATGCACTAATGGTTAATGATCAATGTTGCTGAACTGGGAAATTAGGCTGTGTCTGCTCCTATTTGTATCCTAATCTGTATGCAGTATTTATCTGTATTTTCAGTATTAATTCTTAAACTATGTTGGTTGTTCAGTAAAACACACACACAGAGTGATAAGGATTGTGCCCCACAGTGCACAGAATTGCCACTGCTCGAATGTGTGCACTTTTTTACCACGATTCCTGAACGATCTTCCAGACTCTCCCTGACATATAATACGCCTGTAATAAGACGAGGACCGTGTGTGTGTGTGTGTTTGTGTGTGATTGAGAGAAAGACAAAGGAGGAAGTTTTGGCAAGGAAACACAAGTGGGATTTTAACATAGTAGGGTGTATGATACTAGGGCACTATCTTTATCCTTAATATACCAGAATGTATTTATTTCATTCATTTGATTCAGTAATTGTATTTGAAGGTGGTTTTTTTAACTGTAATAGAAACTTGACTGTTTACTGCTTTATATGTTTAACATTAACAAGGAACAATGATTAAATACATTGAAGAAAATAGACTTGAATGGTTAAAATATACTAAATATAATATACAATATATGATTTCAGTGTTTTTTAACACTAGATGAACTGAATGTGTGTACACCTGTGAGTAAACAAGATAGAGAAGGCAAGAGTGTGTTCACCTTTCAGATGTTGCATTTCTTCTTGCAATCCTCCTTCTGATCAGGCCATCATAGCTCTGTGTCTCTGTCACTGCTGATTGGTCCACAGTAACTTCATCATTCCCTTCCTCTTTCTCCTTATCCTTCATCCCTTCTTCCTCTCCATGCCACCTTTCATCCTTGATAATAAGCATGTAAAAGAAGCTTTTATTTTTCAAGAGTTAAACTACAGATCGTAGACTGTATCACAACTAATTAGTTTAATTAGTTCCTAAGCCCCACCCCTTTTCCTCTGTTCTCCAATCATAATTAACCCTTTAAACACATGCTATGTGCTAGGCTCATCTATGCTGAAAAGAATTTTTAAGATAGTTAAGCTAGCATTTTGCTGAGATTAGCCTTCTGATGTAACTAGCTAGTTAACAATTGATGTAAATTCGCTAGCTAATAACATAGTGTTTTACTCTGTAGCCTTCTCCTCGGTCTGCCCCGTGGCCTCCTCTCAGCTGGGCGTGCCAGGAACACCTCCCTCGGGAGGCGCCCTGGACACATCCTCACCAGATGCCTGAACCACCTAAAATGGCTCCTCGGAGGAGCAGTGGCTCCACTATGAGTCCCTTGCGGATGACCGACCCTATCCCTAAGGGAGACGCCGGCCACCCTCCTGAGGAAACCCATTTCAGCTGCTTGTACCCACGATCTCGTTCTTTTGGTCATGACCCATCGCTCATGATCATAGATGAGGGTAGGAACAAAGATCGACCGGTAGATCAAGATCTCTTTTTGTGACAACAGTGTGATAAAGCGACTGCAGTAACTTTACTGTAAAGTTACCATGTTGACAACTATTTTATACTCCCAGACAGTAGCACTCCAGTTAACAGTAGAAATTACTTGGGGGCTAAAGTCTGACTCAAACACAAACCAGAGTCAGTGTTTCTCAAATCTATACAATAGATGTGGTGAGTGAAATGTTTACATTTACAGTGTCCCCTGATCTAAGGCACAAAACCCCTACATGTTCCTGTAGAACTGCTTAGTTACCAACAGTAGAGAACAACGAAAGGTGTCGTAACCAGAAGACTGTGGTTGTATTGATGTTGGTATTACTCTGCATAACTGAGAATTTAAAGCCAGACATTGCAGAAAGTTACTGGCTTTCCCTGACAAAATACAAGTTTCAAGGTAAACAAGGGTGACATGTTTTTGAGAAGTAATTTAAGTAAAACCTACCTGTGTCAGTTCAGTATCATCTGTTTCCATCTCTAGCGCTGTGCTTCTTCTTTTTTCTTTTTCTTCTCGTCCCTCTTTCAATCTACCGATCACCTTCTTGGCAAGCTGTTTCACCTTTCCTCTTGCATTGGTCTTCTGGATTGTTTGCTTTAGTTCTCCATCCAAAAGCATCTCAGCAATTTCCTGTGCATCCAGCTGATGTGGATCCAACTTCGACCCCACCACCTCTGTCCCTTCCTGATGTCCAGATTGCAACTTAGAAATTACTTCAGAGTCTTGTACCCATCGAACAGGAATAGTAATCTTTTTTGGAAGTGTACCATGAATGACTTCTCCATTTGCATGGTTCTGGTGTTGTTTCCCTGGGAGCTGAGTATGATGAAGAGTTTTGTTCTCAGTTGTGATTTCTGACGTTGGTTTGTTTCTACAAGGGGTCATGAGACAAAATCTTTGCCCTGCTCTTGGCAGTTCTACCTCCTGATACACTGAAGACTTGGGGATGGATTTCATTACTATTTCTGTTGGTCGGGAAGGCATTTCTGTCATGGTTGGTATCATTGACTCTGTATCTACATTTACCTTTCCTCCATCCTTTCCTTCATTTTCCTCTTTATTCCTTTCTTTGTCCACCAAGCCATTGTCTCTTAACCATTCATCCACCTGCTTCCTACTCTCCGTTTCCTCTTCTATCCTGGACCTCATGGCGCTGAAGAGCTGTGGAGGTTTGATTGGTGGTTTTGGGGGAAACTTCTGATGTGACTTTGGAGGAGGCTGTGGTGGAATTGTTGGTTCTTGTTTCACTGAAACTATAGACTTTCTGTTCGTTGCTGCCATGTCAGGTTCTTCATCTGAGGTAAGGTCTGAGCCTTTCATTCCTAGCAGGGATGAATTTTTTGTCAAGGTAGTGGTCAACCCAATATTATTAGGTTCTTCATTTTCCTCCCCCCTGTCCTCTCCACCTTTCTCCCGTAAATATTCTGTAAATATTACTAAGATCTGCCGTGGAGGTTTACCTATATGCAGATGACTTTCTATTTTAGATGTTTCTCCATTCTCTTCTATATTCTCATTTCTTTCCACCAGCTCTTGCTCCTGTCTGTTCTTCTTGTCTCCTGTGTTTTTTTCCTCTAGCTCAGCCCTTTTTGGCTTATTATGCCGTGGAGGTTTTATAGGTGGTGTAAGAGGAGGTCTGGGAGCAAACTGTTTTTGTTCATTTTTGTGGCATTGTTGTTCCACTTTTGGTAAAATTCCAAATATGCAGCTACTGTGCATGTCTTGTACTTCCCCTGGGACAAGATCCAAGCATTGACTGGGGCCTCCAGGAGAAGACTTGCATGCCAGTGAGCTCTCTATATTAAAGGCTTTTAGTTGTGGGCCCTGGCTTAAAGTTGTCTCAAATTCAGGTGACCTCTGGTGGCGTTTGAGAGGTAGTGGGGGAGGAATCAGTGCTTTTGCATCATCCACCTCAGGAATAAAACCAGAGGTGGAACCCTTCAATCCCCAAGCAGTACAAATGTCTAGATTTGGATCTGACATGGTGCAGATCCAGTGCGTGGGCGACTTGTTTGAGGGTATGTGATTGTGTCCAGCAGTACTCGTGTGACCAAAGCCTGTGTGTGAGGTCATTATCCATATAGTGTGCAGGTGACTTTTTCTGTGTAGAGTATCCAATGTGAGACAGACAAAAGATATTATCCATACAACACATATTACTAACAGAAGCAAAGCAAAAGCATAATGCAGCCCAGTTTCATGCCAACGCGTATAAAATACTTGTGAATCGACTAGACCAGTGTTTCTCACATTTTTCACAGCACGTACTCTACCACCTCAAAAAAATATCAGGCTCTCCAAGTACCACCATTATTCCCAATTGTTCCAGTTTGAAGACACGATTGTACTGTTTTAACCATTCATTTAACCTCTGCTCACTACCTGGCTATCACATGAAATCAAAAGTCAACACTGATTTATTTCAGGTACGCATGTGTGTGGGTTTCATAATGTAACATCCCACATTAACAGGATACTTTTCATTTATATCTTTCTGATCTATAGCATTGCCTATATGTATGTTCAGTATTTGTTAATACCTCATATTAGATCCCGTTGTTGAAATTATTAATTACATTTACTCAAGTACTTAACTTTATTTACATACAATACAATTTTAGGGTACTGGTACTTTATTTGAGTACTGTTTTCTGCTAATTTATACTTCTACTCCACTACATTTCAGGGAGAAATATCGTGCTTCTTAGTGAACAGCTACATTTATGCGACAACTATAGTTACAAGTTAGTTACTTCACACATAGAGATTTTACATAGAAAGCATAATGTGAATTTGTAACGTGTTTTTACAGATTAAACAGTATATTAAGCAGTTAAAATGTAGCTCATCGCTACTGCAACAGCTGAATCTCCCAACAGAGCATCATTAATATTTAACCACAGTTTACGTCTCTGTATCAATGTACTTTTTGATAAGGTGCAGATTCTTACCGCTTCTCTCTCTTAATGGCAGGTTCTTTGTGTGTGTTCCTTGGTCGCTCTCTCTTTGTTCCTCTGCTGCGATTTTATGCTGCCTTATGTTTTCCAGTCTTTGCATTTTGATCCCTCCTTCCTTCTCAGTTTTTCCTCATTCTCTGCACCCAGAGCATAGCCTCATTAACTGACAAACCAGTTCTTCCTCTTGCTCTTTTTCTTGATGTTACCCTTCAGAGAGATACTCTTTCTGTCTCCAGGGAAAGGTACAGGCTTTAAAGTTGGAAGCCACTCTTCCTAAGGCTGGGGCGCAGTGAGGGAGGGGCCTAGTGAATGGAGCAGCCATGTCTGTGTATGAACAATGACACATCATGTAATAACAATGGTTATTGTCATGACTCATGTGTCCTTTCTCAGTAATCAAACTATTCTATGTCACTACAGGTACTGGTAAGGAGTTTGACTGCAAAAAACTACAGGTGCTCTGACCAGGAAAAAAGGAACAATTGATCAAACCTGATAAAGCACCTTAAAGCTGGCTATCCAGAGTGCAAGGAGAGACCAGCAATTGTTGCCCAAACAGGTGAGTGAAGGGAAAATGACTGAATATCTGTAATACATTCAAACCTTTTTTATTTTATTTTATTACCTTTACTTGATAGTGACAGTAACAGGAAAGGGGGGCAGAGAGAAAGGGGATGACACGCAGCAAAGGGCCGCAGGACTCAGCCTTGGTACATGAGGCGCCCCAAAACCCTTGTTTTGATGCACTTGTATTATGGTATTTAGTAAAAAAATCCACACTACAACTTATGTTCCACATTTGTTCATTTGAATAAATTTTAAACTGGATGTTATTTAACTATTAACTGTTGAAGCAAAATGTACCATTTCTTGTGTGTTTTCTATTATCATGTATTGTGCATTTTATTATGAGCTCATGTAATTTTCTCAGTACACCTGTGACCTGAAGTACACTTTGCCCTTTTATATGATACATTTGTGTGTGAGAAACCTGCTTTGCTGCATGCAAAAGGTTAGATTACATTATGTTGTTATATTCCTTTTCCTCCCTTCCTGAGATCATTTTCTGGTTTATCCGCCTAACAAGTGGACCAGAATATTGTGTAAATACAAGAGACAATATAATCAAAGATGGGGAAAAGTTAGAGTACAGCTTAAGTCTGAGAGGGAAACAGGTCCTAAAATCCATCCACCAATTGTAAAATGAATAACTAAAAAGATGAAGCATCAATAAAACAATTTGATAAGTGGGTATGGAAGCTTTAGTCTAAAAGAACAGGACGAGCTTAAAGACTAACAAACAGACAGATGCAGAGGAGTATGCAGCCATGTCCAGTGGGAAGCAAATGAAAAATAAACTATTTAAAACAGATTTCCCCGTAAAGAAAATCTGTGATAAGGTTTGTTGATTTGGCAAATAAGTTCCTCTCCATCCTGGACTCCAAACTACTCACAGAGAAAGTCAACCTTCAGTTCACAACACTGCTGTCTAGCTGTTGGGGGTTTAACCCAAAAATTACTACTGTGTTTTGGGGGATCGATACAATATCACAAAACAAAATTAATACTGCAATTTGATATTTTTCGATATTTTCTTACAAGCAATCTTACAGCTGTCATCCACAGTCTGAAGCCAGGGGACTGGGCACCGATTAAGGACCACATATGGCGTCATTGGAAGCAGAGACAATACCATGGTCTTTTCAAGTTGCTGCTAAAACCAAAACAGGTGTCAGCTGGCTCAGGAGGAGAGGTTACATCATATTAGCATAGATGAGCAAACCCGAGGGGATTGGATCAAGGACTTGACAAACTGTTGTGGACTCACAGACACCAGGTTAATTTAATGCTCATTTTATAAGCTGTATAATAAGTTGTATAATGAAATCCAAGTTGTAATTCCCCTCACGCTGCTCATTAAAACAAAAAAATATAGTCTATGGCGATTATTAAGACATTTAAAACATGTTCATGATGAAGTGCTGAGGATGAATTCAGGAGTGTCTGAGCCTGAGGGCAATACGAAGCTGTTCTGACTGGTGCTATCTGTTATCATGATAAAAATGAACAAGAAAGCTTTTCAAGAAACTCTTCTGTAACAAGTGGTCTAGGGTGGTGTTTTATGCGTGTTTGTTCAATAAATCACTATTTTGGAATCTATCTAGAAGGGTCGGGGTGAGCAGCAAGGCAGCCAATCAAAACCCTGCATTTTCTACCATGTGATTTTGAAACCCGGAATAACAACAGTCGCTCCGACTTTTGAACCCAGTCTCTGAGGAAACTTGGAGAACACACAGCAGCGTTTAGAGCTCTATTGTAGGACATGTTTTATAACAGGCAGTGATGAAGTCGGCTCTGCTTCACGTTTCGGCGCCCTTCGTGCTCTGTCTCGCGCTGGCGAACACCAGTCTGTTCGACGGAGTTGAGGTGGACTTGTCTTATGACCACTATGCGGAGCAAAGGGTCGACTATCTGCCCGGGTTCCTGGCGATGCCCTGTAACTGCCTGGTGAACCTGGCCTACATCTACATGGGGCTGTACTGGCTGCTGTGGCGCGGACGCATCGGTGAAACGGAAGAGAGCCGGTACATGAGAGAGGTGTTCGCCTTCATGGCTGTCCTCTATGCGCCTGTGCAGTGGACGCGCTTGGCGGTGCTGCGTCGCGCTCCCGCCGTGCTCGACCAGTGGTTCACGTTACCGATCTTCGCGTGGGTTCCGGCGTGGATCGGCTTCGTAGAGCGCGGGCCGGCGAAGTGGCGCGCGTCTGACGCGGCGGCGCTCGAGCTGCTGTCTCTCCTCAGCTACGGCTTGGCGCTGGCGCACGAGCGGGGCTTTGAGGGGGCGCTGGGCTGTCACGTTGCGCTCGCGGTGTACAAGGGAGTGCGCGTGCAGCGGGAGCGCGGGGACGGCCGCACGCGGGGATACTTGCTGCTGGCGGTGCTGTCGTGTGCAGGGTTCGTGCTGCTGAAGCTGCTGGACCACTGGCTCGCTCGGTACCGGCTCTTCCAGCGGCTCACCGGACACTTCTGGTCCAAAGTGTGCGACGTGCTACAGTTCCACTTCAGCTTCTGCTTCCTGACCTCGCTGACTCAGAAGACGCAGGGGACACAGGGGAAGACAGCAGCACAGCGGGACTGACAGACCAGCAAGTGTATAAGAGGGAAAGTCATGAGACGCTTTAATTAAACTGTGAAAAACAATTCATCTAAGACATACAGTGTCCCCTGTGGGATATTAAAGCACCACCAGCCAAACATTCTCCATGTATACACATTAACACACCCTTGTCCAAATATTAGGGCAGTGGGTCCCAACCCCCACTAGGGGTCACCAAAGCTTCATAGGGGTCGCAAGGCCTTCTTGATTTTAAGGGGTGATAGAAGACTTAAAAAAAATACACACTAGGGCTGTATCTCAGCATTTCGTTCAATTCTGTAAGGAAAATTGAAATAAATGATTTTTTATTTAAGATTTAAGCTTTAAAGGCCTGAACCCAAAGAGCTAATAGAACAATAGCCAAATGTCAGGGAGAAAAAATTTTACTTGTCCACAAAAAAGCCTATTAATTATAAGAGATAGTTTAAAACATCCCTAAAAATATCAGGAAAACTCATTCCTAATGCGATATTCACAGGAAATAATCTGTTCAAAATGTGCTTGTTTTGCAACTCCATAAACTGAAATATGTCACTTAGTCAGGGGTTGTCAGTTCATGCAATGACAGAAAAGGGGTCCCTTAAAAAACAAGTGGGTTTCATACTGGGGTCCACTGACCAACATGAGTGGGTCCCCATCAAAAGGAGAAGCAGACTTTTTTTTAATCACATTTTTTGGAAGTTGGGACAATGAAAGAAATAGGCTTGACTGTTTTGATTGATTGTAATTAATAATGATCCAGTTTGATTATTGATTCACCATTAAGACTTCAGTATCTAACACCTAAAAATGAGTCAGAAGTCGCACCCCTACCTACTGACTAGATTTAGATCCAAAAGAACTAGAAATATGAATGTGGACTCTGTTGAGTATACTCCAACACTTACTAACTAACCATTAGTCACGTTTACCCATCCTAATAATTTAAATAAAAAAAGTTTTAGAATCAATGAATCAATGTAACATCTAATTTAGTACAATCTGTAGGCACGACTGTGGTTGCTTGGTGATAGTAATGATGCTAGACCAACGTTCCATCTGCTGCATCTGCTCTGAGTTTGTGGTTGAATTTGTTTCTGAAACTGTATAGATAAGTGCCTGATCCATAAAAAGTGACATTTACATTCAAATGCTTCTTGTGTCATGTACTAAATCTTGTGATGTTTCTGTGAATGTGACGTTATGTTGATCGCCATTTCTGAGGATAAAGCTAAACTTGATGGACCCGACATGATGGAGCACAGAGATGGAGCTTGTGATGAACAATTTCACAAATTAGGTTTTAGGACAGTTCACATGGGATAAATTGACATGATGTAGACGTGTGCCTTTCAGATATCTTACAAATGAAATGTTTGAGGGCCATGCTTATCAGCTGCTGATTTGGTGACCTTGTGCACTAGGGCTGCACAATTAATTGTAATATTATCAGAATCATAATATGGCCAAGTGTAATATGCCAATCGCAAGTAGCTGCACATTTTTGATAAAAGTTAAGTTATATAGGTATATATCTATATATATATATTCATTATAATGAAGTACTGTATACTGTGTTTTGATACAGACCTCAAATGTCATGATGTCATTATGAATAATTTAATAGTTAAATTAATAGTTTTTTAATAATAATAATATTAATAGTTTAATAGTTAATAATAGTTTTTTCAGTGAAAAGATAAGACATAAGATATGTACTTTATTAATCCCCTATTGGGGAAATTGTTTTTTAACTCTTATTTTTCAACACACACACACAGGCTGAAATACACACAGGGAGAGAGCTGGTGGAGTGATTTTAGGTAGCGTTGATCAAGGGCACCTCGGCAGTGCACAGGAGGTTAAACTCCAGCTACCAGTCCACACTCCATATTGTGGTCTGTGGGACTTCAATGGTGACCCTCAGGTTCCCAAGCAAAAGTCCCTACACACTGAGCTACTACCGCCCCAAAATTAAATTTGTAATACAAAAATGATCATTCCCACACTCGTGGATCATATTTCAGTATCTGTCTAAACAATCAATGTTGTGGTTTTTACCATATTGTGCACAACTACTAACGTTCCACTCTGAGATACTGTAAACTGACCATCTTGTCATTCTGTTTCCTAAAGAACTGCTTTTAGTACCCTGTCAATTTCCTCTCAGAAATTATCAGTACATGTCAAGGTTTGGTATTAAATTATTTAAAATAACCTACTAGACGAGAATAAAATGCAATCTCTCGTTGTCTCGACTATAAGTGGCTCCTGCTCCTGGGTTGACTGTAATTGGTTTCATTTGATACACTTGAGCATTGCAACATTTTGTTTTGTGATGTTGTATCAATTCTCAAAAACACTGTATCGATTTTTGTGTTTAAAACATTGACAGTATATATAATACACAGACTTTCCAGGTCTGAAAAGTGAAGCCAATGCGGTGTCTTAAAATCTGCATTCTATGTAAATTCCAGCAGGGGGAGCTCCATTGGCTGCAATAACACAGAGATCCCATTCACTCTAATGGAGAATGAGCCGACTTCTCATTCAATTTACAAGCTCAGTAAACAGTTTCTTGATAAGTTTATGGTTTCAATCTCTATTTTCAGTCTTCTTCCATACAGCATGATGTTCATTTAGTAAATGATGGTCCCATTTAGAGTAAAACAGATGATAAAGCCGAATATGCTTTTGGGCGGGGCTACCTTATGATTGACAGGTAATTCTCAATGAGTCCATCCAGTGCAGTGCATGAAACTCAGATCAAACTGTCAAACTAGGCAGTGCTGATCAAATACGAAACAAGATTCTGTCACAAGCATTTAGTGTACTGTTTAGCTGTAATACGAGATTGTGTGTGACTATGGACAAGTCAAAACTGCGCAGGTAAAGAAAACAGATCAACTTGCAGTATGTCACGTCCGCTGGCTCGCACTGGCTCTGTCCAACTGTCATGGCGGTGGCCAAACCGGTGGATTTGCAGCTTCAAAACGCATGAAATGAATGTCATGAAATGTCATGAAAGGTTCACACTTGGTTTAAAGGTGGTCACCATAAGGCAAAGAGTATTGTCAACATTCTGTGTTCTAATTATAATTTAAGTCAAATATTACTATACATAAAGCAACCTGAATACTCTTCATGCAATCAATTTTAAGAATGGGTTGCTGACAGACTATGGTTTTTGGGGGGGAGCTAATTTTTTCGCATTTGCAATGCGAACGTCTCACATTTATACTCCATACAGTCGATTTTATTTCCACTGGAACAAGTTTAGATTTTTGATGAAATATACAAAAAATATAATATATCCTACTGCATGCATTGTAATTTTTTGGAAAGGTTGCTGTGAAATCAGGCATTTTAGGCTGCAACAATCCCAAAATAAGCAAAATCCTGGAGGGGCTGATATTGTCAGTATTTTAGTGACCTCCCAAAATTTCACAAACCATGTGTTTATGGGAGCTCATGTCTTATTTAGAGGAACCAAGCTCACCCTGGCTCCCCTGCAGTTGACATCCTGGTTGCACACTACATCCTTGTTTCAAAAAGTGAAAACAGGTATAAAAAAACTTCTCAGCTTAATGATTAAATCCATGTTGAAAAGGTTCTGATAGAACTTTAATTGAAACATTTCCAGTGGAAATGACGGAAACCAAACATAGCAGTTAGAATATACAGTATATTACTGTATGCACATTTAGAAGACAAAGACCTTTAATTTCAGTAATTACATACTGATGTAAGATAAATGTGGATGCTTGTGAGATGTGTCATTGTTGGGTTCTCCTCATGAAATTTCAGTAGAATAAATGTGGAACCCTTCACATGTTCACAGGTCATGTTTGGTGATAGCAGTGAGGACGGGCTCTGATGGTGCTTTCCTATTGGTCCACAGCAGGGCCAGGCCCGCCTCCCGGAAGTCCTTGTGGGAACAGTAGATAAGAGGGTTCAGACTGCAGTCCAGGTATGACATCACCGATGATAGGGTCCTTAACCAATGAGGCGCCGGTGACAGGTCCAGCCTGCCCAGCAGGATCAGCTGATTGGTCAATGTAGAGGAAGAAACAGACAGTCTGTAAGTGGACAAGTTTGTGTTCACTCTGTGTGCATGCAGATACAATGGCTCATGTGTTGTTCTGTGTGTGTAAGTAGTGAGTGTCACCTCAGACACAACAAAGGGAGTGTAGCAGAGCATGTAGGAGGCCACCAGCAGAGGAGTGATTGCAGACAGATCTGCATCATCATCACTGAGACAGAAAGGAAACAAGATGGAGAGAGAGGGAAGAACACTGGCTTTGTTTATGCACAGAGAATTCCTTTCTTAAAGGCTTAGTTCACATTGATAGAAATGGGGTTGTATGAGGTACTTATCAGTCAGTCAGTGTATTAAGCATCTTGTAGACTAGCCACTGCCGACCTGTCGTGCGACAACGTGACGTCACGGGAGCGCCGTAACTATTCCTACTTGCGCTGGTGGTCACGACTC
>JAGRRF010007494.1:2312101-2329620 GCA_019097615.1 Morone chrysops
TGCTGGGTGAATGTGGCATATGGTGTAAAAGCGCTTTGAGTGGTTGGAAGACTAGAAAGGCGCTATACAAGTACACGTCCATTTACCATGTGTATTCAAGGACTTTTCTTGCCTTACCTGCTTGTTGCTGGGTGTTTCACACTGAACATATTTTCCTGAGATTGACTCACTCTTAATAACTATTAAATGTGTTAGAATTAAGAAAAATTATGAAGAACTTTTCAGGAAAAATTAAGAAGGGGATTATTGTATGTATTTAGTTACTGTAATGCAATAAGGTATTTCAACACAAAATTGTTGAAACGGATTACATTGAAAATTTAGTTAAAAAAGACTCTTGATTAAGCAGCTTTTACTAGTAATTTTAAGTAACACTAACTTAGTTTTCTAGGTTACAAATAATATTTCTGATACTTTTACAACGTATTATGTTTTCATTGTACAAATAGAAATGACAAAATTAAGTCAGTGTCATTTAAAATGATCAAGGCAAAATTATTATCATTGTTATTGTTATTTTTACTTAAAATCTTCTACGTAATCAGTTTCAACAATTGTTTTAAGTTGAATGAACTAGTTGTTAATTGCCCAGGACAATTTGATTAATTCATTTCTAATTTATTGTAAAAGTCAATGGGAGTATTGACAGAAGTCACATAACTGAAAGTGGACCTTATGTATTTGCCTGGTATCCATTTCATCATTATGACCGCTAATAGAAAGGGACTTAATGGACAGAGGAATAAGTCGATACAAATTGACTTAGCAGGCCCACAGTGGTTGTGAGTGGAGAGAGGATGGGAGATGGAGAGAAACAGATACTGGAGAGGGAAAGAAGCAGAGGAGGAAGCCAATTCTCCTTTTTCTCTCTCTGTAAGTAATTTCATTACCTTCCACTGACACAAGAAATGAAAACCAGCTTAACACAAAGTCAATTCTGCTGCCTGTGAGTGTATCGCATTTATACACTGTGAGAAGCTGGCTAACTGGACTGTATTCTGACCCATAGTGGGTGGAAGAGGTTCTCTCACCCATATTATTACTCTGCTAGTTGGTTTGTCCAACCAAGATATCAGCAGTTTCTGGGCGCCCGCAATGAAATTTCTTGCATCAAAGTCAGGGCAAAATTTCTACTTTTAAATCAAAAGATAATGGGCAGATTGCGGTGAAATTATACTGAGCACATTCATGCTCCCCTGAGAACAAACCTTTTCCATATTGAACACTCCATGAGCACCCTGCAGGTCAGAATGTCATCTTTGTGCATGAGATGTACATATACACATTTTTAGCCCCACTATTTGAAAGGCTAAGAAGAAGTCTGAATTATAAGCCATTGTTCTATGTAAGCTGGGAGGTGATAGAACATTTATCTCAGGGAGAAGTTGTGGCTGACCCCATTGCTGTGTACAGCGGGCTCTTTTAGTTACATTTTTGTTTTTAGACGCTTACTCCTCCTTTGAATTATTCATCAATATACAGAGGAACATACCCCACATTGTCACACAAATGTTAAGGTGTGGTTTAGTGACAAATTAGTGGTTGTGCTAAATCAGCATGTGAGCTTGCTGCACATATGTAGTATTTGAAGCAGCTGAATCAAAAAATTCACTTTACAGTGATAGGGGAGCGTCGCCAAGTTCTTGCTCATGGTGGTACTGTTGGGTCTCTGTAAAGGAGTTCGGTCTAGACCTGCTCTATTTGAAAAGTGTCCTGAGATAGCTTCTGTTATGAAGGCTGCTGTCATAGAGTCCTGGCAGTGATTCCAGTTTTCACCGTGTGTGGAGCCGCTCCAACGTTAGTTGATGGATGACATCACTACAGTCTGTCTCTGTGCTGTTTAGCTCAAGGAGGGAGTGGTTCACATTCTCCGTTTACACATTTACGATGAAGAAGAAACAGAGACTTTAATGCAAAGAGCATAAATTCTATTCCTTTCAACTGGAAGAATATATTGCAAATGAACTGTTAGCCTAATGGCCTTCTGTGTTTTAGCCCTGTGGTGTTTAGTTGGGTGAAAGAACTGTTTCAGTGCCCTGTGGTGATCTAAAGTAAACAAATACTTGTTTTTATCAATAGGGAATAGCAAAATAAAAAAATAAAAAAACAGGCAAACCAAACACTGGCTCTAGATAGGGCCTTTCATATAGGGACTTTAGCGTTTTGTGTTTCGTGGTCACCATAGTTTCTCTTAGATGCTTAGAAGGCTGAGAAGTATTAGTATACAGTTGGTGGCAATCTGCAACACTTAAGTGCTTAATGCCACTAAATCCTACAGATTGGTCCTATATCTACATTAAATACTGTACACTTTACATTTCTTTCTTTCTACCTTTTCCCCTTATTTCAGTACAGAATGAGTTCTTTTTTTGTGAGTCACTTTTAAAAACTGCTTGGTCGAGCGTTAATGGACACTTGTACATTGGGTTTTGAGAGTTGGCTGACTCAACAGCAACACAACAATGACTAAATAGGTTATTTCATATGACTTGTTATTGGAGTATTTACAACAGCAGGGTTTGATTTTTGTTTTAACTCTCCCGATCAGGGAACTACATAGTCCCTCTGGAATATTGGTGTTTTTTAATGATTTGAATGTGAAATGAATGTATTTCCAGTAGCTTTTCAGATCAACTGTGATGCAGTTGTTGAACGTGTTGTGTTTACAATCTACTGCCGTAATTATTGCATTTTTGAGTCAGCTGGGAAAATATCTAGATTGTTTTAACACCCTCTAAAATTACCCCAGTTTACCTTTAAATGCAGGCCTATTATTACTGCATTTCTTTTAGTCAGGTAAACATGTTCAGTACATGGTCATTCTAATAGTGTGACCTTTCACAACATCCGCTGTTTAATGATTGAAATAATTCCCCCTGTTTACAGCCTGCCTGGGTACTGTGTGCCTGTCTGAGAGGTATCCATCACTGGAACGTGATTGGTCTCACTGGGGCTTCCCTCGCCTCCTTCCTCCTATACTGCTGCTCTGTATCCTCTCTCTCGTGAATACCATAACTCTTGATACGTCCACACAGATGTGTGCTGTAGCGGACAGCCTTTCTAACACGTATCACAGTCGTGGATATTTTCATTAACAGAAAAGAGACTACATTATCCTACATTTTTGCTCAGCCATTGTGGGAGCTGAAACCAAATTAGAGCTATAATCTCTCTTTGACAGGCTGGTGAGGAAGCTTCCAGGATTCTTATGTCACAATGGTCTGGTCACTGACACACTATGAAAGTGCAGAAAGCCTTGCAGATAGTGTAGCAGTAAATAGATTACAAAACAAATGCATTGTAATACTTTTTCCATAACTATCAATACCAAATGAGTAGCATCTGTATATTATTGAGTATTGTTTATGGATTAGTGACTATTCTCTAATAGTGATTAGCCAGATAAAGGTCTGTTGTAATGTTTAGTGCATTTAAGGCCCCCCTCCAGTCCAAAATCAGTGTTTCTTGTTCCTACAGTGTGATGTTTGAATGATGTACAGTATGAGCAGAGTTTGACAATAAAAGGATGAAGTAGGAGACATCTTGTGTCCAGCAGAAAAACTTTAGAAATGAACAACATTTGCATATTCAGAGATTCTGGAAGTTTTAATGAGGTAGAGTAGATTACCTTTTAAGGATTTCTATGTGGGAAAAATATATCAGACACACATTATATTTGTATACGTCTTAATAAATGTCTGAATGGTAATGGTAAATGGACCTGTACTTGTATAGCACCTTTCTAGTCTTCCGACCACTCAAAGCGCTTTTACACTACGTGCCACATTCACCCTTTTACACACATTCACACAGCGATGCTATGCATCGGGAGCAATCTGGGGTTCAGTATCTTGGTCAAGGATACTTCAACACGTGGCAGGAGGAGCCGGGGATCGAACCAACAACCTTCCGGGGGGACGACCCGTTCTGCCTCTGAGCCACAGCCGCCCAGTGATCTTTACGAATCTTGGTATGTCAAACTCACATGAGGACTTAAAATTGAGGCTTTATTCTTAGATTCTGTAAGCGAGTGTTGGACAGAGAGATGGAGAGGCATGGAGGAATTTGTGGATGAACAGACAATTTGATTGGCAGCTAGGAGAATCATTTCAGGAGGCTATGCCAGTAAAGGCTATCACCAGTAACTCTGTGTGTGTGTGTGTGTGTGTGTGTGTGTGTGTGTGTGTGTGTGTGTGTGTGTGTCAACATATCCATATAATCCATATGACAAAGGGCCTTCTGTAAATCCACTTCAGACTTGAGCAAATCAGAGGTATCACCTTGTTTTTTGAATCCCAGTCTGAAGATAAATTTGACCTGCAGATGAAGTTTGATTCCTTTCAGTGTACATAATGTATATTTACATTTTTCTGGGTTATACCGTGCTGACTGCATCTCACTCTAAATGGTGCAGTGGGGCTGAACTTGTCATTTTCCATTAGAACAGGGCTTTGATTCTTGAGTGCATCTTCAGGCCAGTGTCTCTCTCTCTCTCTCTCTCTCTCTCCCTCTTTCTCTCTATCTCTCACTCACTTTCCCTGTACGTGTGTCTGTGTGAGAGACCTTAGTAATCCTCTCTCAGAGCTAAGACACAGTGATCCAGACACACACAAAAACACATTCCGCTATGTTGTCTGTTAGACAATCAGGCTAGACAGGGCTGTCCAAATTGCTGCCTAATGAGCACCAAGACTTAGTGTGGAAAGTGTGAATGTGTGTTTGAGTTTGGACAGCTCAAAAAGGACTGTGTGTGAACCACTGCCAGATAACACACAATGATCACAAACAGCACGTTCATTCCGATGATTTGTTAAAATCTGGTCCTATAGATGCAGCTAGAGCAAAGGTCAGTGGATGATTCAAATCTAAAGAAGTCATCCATGTTCATGTACTCAGTAAAATTCATCAGATTATTGCTGATTGTATTTGGATGCTCTTAGTTTTAGTTTTGTCCTGGTGGTGAGGGTACTAGATTAAGAGTTAAGTTAGAAATCATCCTCTGAGAACTCCTATAAAATCTAATATCAAAAAGAAGACAAAAACACTGATGGACATTAGCAAGTTGAATGTCATCTGCATATAAAGCACCAGGAATTGATTTCGGGAAGTTCTTGATCCAGGACACTCACATTAAAGGTGCAGTGTGTTGGATTTAGTGGCATCTAACAGTGTAGTTGCAGACTGCAACCCCCTCGCCTCACCCTCCCATTCCAAGCATGTAGAAGAAACTACGGTGGCCAAGAAAAAGACAAAAGGCGCCATCTGTAGCCAGTGTTTGGCTTGTCTGTACTACAGGGCTACTGTAAAAACATGGTGGTTCAACATGGCCGACTCTGTGGAAGAGGGCCGCTCCCTCTAAAGATAAAAAAGTTCTTATTCTAAGGTAACAAAAATGATTCTTACTTGAGGTGATTATACACTGACATATTGCTTATTAATATTATATTTATTTCTGCCTCCTAAATGTTAAACACATGTAAAAAAAAATTAAAACAAGACAAATACAAATGTTAATATAGAAATATAGAATATATAAAAGATGTATTTTATGTTGTTACATAAGCTAAACATTTCATTCATGTAAAAAAAGCATAAAATGAATGAACAAATTAACAATAACTAATAGTGTTGCTAAACACATTGTAAAAACGTATTTATTCAAATCTTCAGCTTTTTTTCCCACAATAATATGTCATATTTTACTGAATATTTAAGCCCAGTCTCTGTCCAAAGTGTGCAATAGATCCACTGATCCAGTGTCATGTTTCTCTAAGTTGATCTTTAACCAAACCTAACCAAACCTAACCAACTTAATCAAGCTTTATTTTGAAAGTGTAACCATAAGTTGCATATGTATTATTGCTAACTTGACCGTGAAATGAGAACGTGTTGAAAACGGGACACTGCCACTCTAGACCGGTGTGTGTATTATATGCATTGGGGTGTTCCCAGGTTGAATATTTACCAGTGACGGTTTTATTTAGAAATATAAAGAAATTTACAATTAACATTTGTCACAAATTTAAAAAAATTCTGAACTGTTCTTCTATAATGATTACTTGTTTAGTTATGATCATGTCATTTTGTTTTATATACAACTATGTATACTGTTTGGTTTGCCCTATTGACAACATTTAAATTCAAATATCTATAACGTACAACATATCAGACATTGCCAGGGATACAACAGTAAAGTCATGGACTTTCGTTGTTCCTATTGTTTTGCCTGTCCACCAACCTTTTATAAAGATGGAGGGAGGCATTACTGTGGTGACGATGCTGCAGACAAAAATGAAAAGAAAGTCGATGCTTGTTGTCACATCACGTCTGAAAAAATTCACCTCATCTTAAACAAAGAAAACAGCCACACACTCACATAGACGCTGTATACAGTTATACAGTATACAGTTTTGTTTAGCCTGTCCCAGTTTTTACCAGGTCACTGGGTCTTTTCTGCATTCAAAGCCTAAATATGGAAATATGACGAGGATTATAACATGGCAGCAATTCAGGACACACACACACACACACACACACACACACAGTCAGAAACACAACTGCATCGTCATACACATGCAGATATGGAAATATTTAGACCCAAGACACTAAACACAATGCATAAAAAAACGCTTTCTCAGAAACACTTTCACACATGCTCATAACACATTTATATCACACTTCTCCTCTCTATGCCAGTCCATCTGCCTCAGAATCTTATCCTGTGTATGTGTAAAAGTGAGGGACATATGGACATAATTACACAGATTTGTGCATGAAGAACCAGAATTAGCATGTAGCACACTAGCAGTGAGCATTTTATTAAATGGAGTCAGTGAGTGCAAAATGATAACATCCCACTGGGCACAGCGGAGATTTCTGTTCCTCCGTTATTGTCCCATATTTTGTGGAGAAACGCACTGAAATTGTACATTGATGGTTTCCAAAAGCGGAGACAATAACTAAGAGAGCAGACTTTGTGTCTTTGCAAATGGACACTGTGTGAGAGCGGGTGTGTACTCTCATCGCTGTGTGTGTGAAAATGTGCATTAGTGTGACTGTAACACTCACAGAGCCGCGCTGTTGCCATGACAACGCTACAGGCAAAGTGGGTCAGCAGGCTCCTGCCACACCCCTGTTGGCATGGCAACAAGGCTGGTCAATTAAACCTGAGCAGCACGATGACTCACACACACACACACAAACCCCTTTCTGTGCAACAGGGAGGTAAAGGAGGGAGGCAGTGTGTGTGTGTGTGTGTGAGATTCTCTTTATCTTTCTCTGGCTTTCTGTAGGATTGCAGCTCGGTCTGCATGTAGGCTTCAGTGAGTCAGTGAGGCTGACTGTGTGCTTAATTTGAAGACTGTGTGTGTGTAGGCCTATGTGTTCAAAATAGAGACTTTTGAATTGAAAGCTTTTGATATCATTATTATTGTTATGATTATTATAATTCCTGGATAGGCAAGTGCTGGATGGAGCTTGGTGAGCAGCAGTAGAGATCACAACTGGCTGTGATAGGCAGACACACCTGTCATTCAAGAAAAGAAGTCCCAAAATACACCTCTTCTTGTGGAAAACTATTACTGTGTATTGTTGTTCTAAAAGTTGGGATTCTTTTGAATACATTTCAATACAGTTAAGAGATTTTGGTCGCATCTAGACGCACTTTAATTTAAGACACATTCACAGAGATTTTGCCAGGCACATGTAGTGCTTGCTGCTTGATTAAACCCAATGACCTCAACCCTGCCCTCAACATTTATTCTAATTCTCTCCTGCATATGCTTGTCTGAGAGACTGATCAGTTAAACACATTAAATCTACTTATTTGCCTATTTGCACTGTTCTAGTTGTACTGGAGACATAATGTGAAGGTGTGTTTATGTTCAATAGTGGAAGTGCAGGAGGAAAACCTTTCCATACCTGAAGAGGACATTAACGTTGACGTGTTTTCAAGGGGAACACATTGACATGAACGCGGACATGTGGGCTGTTCTCTGTCCTCTTCACCGTGGTCTATTCTAAAAGAGGAGAGATTAGCCTTTATCTGGCAGCAACTACAGTAAATCACAGTCACAAAGGCGGACACACAAGTGAGTCATTTTGAAATGCCTGAATTGTTGGTGCATCATTCACAGCCACTGCACAATTATGTAACATGGCAGGTGAAGAACTCTAATTAAGCACATCGACACAGGAGGATGGCAGAGAAATAGACAGAGCGATCACAAGTAAATCTTCACCAGCACTGACTGGCAGACACTGAAAGATTGCATTAGCAATTAAGGATCTGGTCCATCTAGATTTATCTCCAAGTAGCCGGCAGGTTTATATGATTGAAATCAGCTCCGTCACAATGCATTCTTATACAATGCATGCTCTATTGTAATTCCACTAATGTCTCCTGCCCGGGATGCTTTTAAAGTGCTGTAAAGTGTGTTGGTAGAAACTGCATAAAGTCTCTGTGTACAGTAGAATGATTTATGTTTGTCCGTGTAGCTTTCTAATAATGTAGAGATGCTTTGGATATGCCCCATCAAAACTGCTAATATTTCTGTAACTAAGAATATTTTTTCTTCTCTCCTAATCATGTAAGTTATGAAAGTAGTCCTCTCACAGAGTGAGAGTACAAGATAAAGGGTCAGTTCACCCAAATGAAAAACACATTTTACCTTTATCAGTATCAAGCCAACACATTCTCCCAACTCGTCAAATATGGCAGCTTGGCCAGTGCCCTTATGCCTTAAAATATGATGCTCTAGGTACCGCTCAAGGGTAATTTCTGGAAATGCAGGGCTCAGTAGTTAGGTTAGCAATAATAAATGTTCGGTTATACTTTCAAAATTAAGCTTTAACATTGTGAAACAGTCTCAATTTGGTTAGGTTTAATCACTAAAATACATGGCTAGGTTTAGGAAAAGCTCATAAGTTAAATAACAAACCTAAAGTAATACGTTACATGAGGTAACTTATGTAGCCTATGTAACTATAACGAAGTCAACGTTTACTTTTGGTTTCACACGATACACGATCAGCAGTCTCCTGAGTCTACCATCCTATCTCATCCATATACAGGGACTTTCTTGCTCTTATGCTACATCACCAGACCTCAACGGTATATAGAAACATATGCTAGAGGGGTACCTACAGCGTAATAGTTTAAACCGCAGGGCCACTGACCAGGCCCTCTAGCTGAGGTTTGGTTTTATGTGACCGGGTTTAGATATCCTGCCTCCATCCTAATATAGTTGGAGTGAATGGAATTTTGTTTGTGGTGCTTGCAGCACATAAAATTTACAAAAAAAAGTATTTAAAAAAAGTTGTGTCTCAGTTGCCCTGGTTTAAACTACAGAACAAGCTGTCGACAGTTAAAAAGGGACTAATTCCTCCATGAAATGATGGAAAGTACTGTTCTCACCAGCCTTCTTGCCTCACCTCTTTGATTGCCCCACGGTGTAATTGAAACAGCCTGGGGAGCTGTAGGAAGGTACAGGAGCTATGCTAGAAATTTCCCCTACTTTTATTCTTGAAGCTAAACTAAGCTATAAGAATGTTGGCACGTTCCTGGAAAGTAAGCCACTTCTCTGAGCTGTGCCTAACTTGTACATGTTTCATATCATCATTACCATTGTGTATACACTTCTCCATCAGCATTCTGAATTATCTGAATAGTACATATAAGCATTCTGCTGTTATCATCCTGTTGAATATGTTAAAGTTGCTCTGTCTCTTTGTGTACATTTAGGCTGTAAGGAGTGCTGTGAGCGATGTGTGGGCAGCCTGCCCTGGGCCTCTCTCATCGCCACTATCCTCCTCTACATGGGCGTGGCCTTGTTCTGTGGGTGTGGCCACGAGGCTTTAAGCGGCACCGTCACCATTCTCCAGAACTACTTTGAAGTCATCAGAGCCCCGGGAGAAACCCTGGATGTCTTCACCATGTGAGTGATTTGATTTACCTTAATTTTCATTTTCAATGTTAAAGGACCGTGGACGAAGATTCAGGCTCTGAAAGGGGGTTAAACCTGCATTCTTTCTAATGGCCAGCAGGGGGTGACTCCACTGGTTGCAACAACAACAAAAAATTGTATGGACGTCTATGAAAAAATTACTACTTGTCACTTGATTTATTAGCTACTTTAAGGTCTCAATCTCTAGTTTCAAGCATTGATTTTGTCAGAATGCAGACATCATGCATGTACACTTTAAACATTACAATTTAATGCACCGCTGAATCAGACAGTTATTTCTCATATCTTTTCAAATGTTTGACTTAATAAATCTCTTTGACGTTTTAGACCCAAACAACCCATTCTCACTCCCAAGTCGTCAATTTCTGCCGCTTGGTCAGTGTCCTTCTACTTCCAAATATTCAAATTCAGGTGATGTAGTATAAAGAGCCATGAAGTATGCATAGGGAGGTGGTGGGGTTGATGGACGGACTACCCCAGGAGACTGCTGTTCATGTCACATGTGAAACCATAAGTAAATAATTTCTTATAGTTGTATTGAGTACGTTATGTTATTGATGTTTTATGTGTTAACTTATAATCCTTTTCTAAATGTTACCATTATAACAACAACATTAACTGCTCTCTTAGCTTTATATCTATATATAAATTGCATATTTATTGTTGCTTACTTGACCACTATATTGAATCATACCCACTGATACGTATCGTATTGCCAGATTCTTGCTAATACACAGCCTTACTTGTGAGTGAGAATGTGTCTACCCAAAATACTTACAGTGCTTATGCCTATTTCTGAAAAATCAAGACTAAAATAGGCAAGATGATTCAAAGAAAAACTGTTCAAACTGACCCAATTCAGATATATATGGATGCCTATTTTGCCACCATACATTTTTTTCTTTTTTAGTACTACTTTTTTAGAACTACTATATGTCATAATCATGACAAAGCTCATCATTTTTAGATATATAGTTATGTGTTTTTTTCCAAATGTCAGAAATGTCCCAGTCCAAAGGCCTCTGTGATGAACACAAAGCACACTGAGTTTTCAGTCCCTCATGCAAATAAATTTGAAAGGAATTGGACAAATGTTAAAGTGAGTAATCTGAACATAAGTAGTCTGGTAGCCCCGCCTGCTGCCCCAACTGCCTCCATCCAGACTCGCCCTCCATCCTCGCTTATTATCTCTGACTTGTTTATGGCAATTACACAGGGTGAACTCCAAGTAACACCTCAAGATGCAGTCTAGTATGTAAATAAACAAACAGTCATTAATCACTGACACTGTGGTTGTGTGCGTTCTCTCCACAGTATCGACATCCTGAAGTACATCATCTACGGCCTTGCAGCTGGATTCTTTGTGTTTGGAGTGCTGCTGCTGGTGGAGGGCTTTTTCACCACTGGAGCCATTAGAGATCTCTATGGAGAGTTTAAGATCACTGCCTGCGGACGTTGCCTGACTGCATTCGTACGAAATCTTTGTATTTAATGTAATATACTGACATTTTAAATTGTATAGTCACACTTTCAGAGTACTTGAAGCTAGATGTTTTTAGGTAGTTGGCAATAATTTATTATGGTGTCAAAGGAGGGTACTATTATATTTTATAATATTTTTCTTCTTGTCAACAAATACCATGGAAAGACCAAAAATCAACAATGGCTTGATCCTACAAACAAATATCATCTTATTCCTCTGTGTCATATAGCTCTGTTGTTGTCTAAACACTATTAAAAACACTCTCCAGAGCACCAAATGTGGGTTATTCCACAGCTGAAAATATTCCCCGACAAATGTACTATTTTCTTCAGTTTTAGTAACATTTGCTAAAAACTACAGTAACAGCTCTTTTAGGAAATGACTTTCTTTCGTAAAACAAAAACAAACATAAACACATATTTGTGCACCATTTTTAAAGATTTACATTTACAGTAGGAACTAACAGGCATGTCGCTCAGATCCACAGAGAGGGTTGGGACATCAGAAGGTATTAGGAAATGATACATATTTCTGGTTTTGGTATTTCCACAGGAAAAATCTACTGGCCAACGTTACATCCTGATAACATGATACCTTAGCGTTGTCATTCATAAAAACACATTATTATTAAGATGGCCTCATAATAAGACTTCTAGAATAATATTTCAATTGTGAAAAGTAAATTTTTTTACAGATGTAGTCTATGCATAATGCATAAAAAAATGCATAAAAAATGCATAAAAAATGCATAATGTGAGCAAAATTAACAGATGTTGCTAATGTATGACCAACGCTCCATCAGAGTGGCTACAAGTAAATAAATACTTCTTTTATTCACTCAGCAATCTGTGACATATTAACAGTAGTAGTAGTGTAGAGTGGAGCTGGTTAGGTTTTAATGTCTATCTTTGCACATATTGTATTGTATGGTATTGTATTGTATTTCTTGTTGTTCCAGCTTCGATAAAATGTAATAAAGAGTAAAAAAATACTCTGCTACCACTGCTATATACTGTACAGTATATTGTATGGTGATGATGTTAGACAGCTCAGCGAACATGGATGGAGAGTGTTTCTGAGAAGTAGATACATTTTGGAACAAAGACTGACCATACTCAATATATCAGTCTGACAGATCTCTCAGCAGTTATTCCCTGAAATATTTTAGTTTTGTCTCACTGTGAAACCCAGTCTCCATGTGGCAAATGTCTCTTAGTCAGGTCTGATTCATGTGGAGGGAGACAGAGAGAGAGATTAGGCATTGTCCACATCTGCTGAGGACATTTTCCCCCTCACATCTGTAGCTCTGTCTGTGCAAAGCTAAAAGGCAAAAGATAGAGGAGCAGAGAAAGGGTAGTCAGTTGTATAGAAGGTGTTTTTATGTCTCAGTGTGAAATGATAGAGAGAATTGACACAATTAGCATAACACTCAGTGCATCACAGACGGCATAAATTTAATTTATAAACTGCAGGTGTTAATGTGAGCAAAGAAACCTTGTAATTTTTGCATAATTTGTATAAATAAATGAGTGAATGTAATTAAGCCACACCTGTTTGTCTTCAGTCTGGAACAGTGTTTTTAAGGAGGTTAAATAACTCTCGTCATCCACTCTGCCACTCGCTGTGTCTTGTCTCTCTGTTTGCAGCTGATGTTCCTCGCCTACCTGTTCTTCCTGGTGTGGCTCGGAGTGACGGCATTCACCAGCCTGCCGGTCTTCATGTACTTCAACGTTTGGTCCATGTGTCAGAACACCAGCTTGGTGGAGGGAGCCAACCTCTGCCTGGACCTGCGTCAGTTTGGTATGTGCCGTCATAACGTCTCTGCGTGTGTCCTATCTGAGTTTAACATCGCTGCAATATGTTGTGTAATGGTCTTCAAGTTATATCAATTGATGGTCTTTACCTGTAGTATGTTTGGCATAAGAAAAACAATTCTGACAAAGGGGGCACAGAATCTTATATCAGGGTTCCCACATGTTCTGGAAAACCTGGAAATTTAGTCTTGTTTTCCAGTCATGGAAACACCTAGAAATTGATTAAAATAACCAAATATCCTGGAACTAATTTATGTTGTCCTGGAATTTTTTTATTATATTTTAGACTGTGCTGTGGTCGAATTAATGTTACGATTAGAAAGCTACAGTCAATAGACCTTTCTCACAGCAGCAGGTAACACCTGTGATTACTCTGACTATTTCATGTTAAATGGCTGTTGTGAAAAAGGTCTATTTGGAAAGCGGAAAAATCAGCTGTTGTGAGAACAGCCAAGCACGCCAGGAAAGCGAACACCCATAAACGATAAGCACCTATGGCTGACCACCATTTGTGAGCACCTGCTGTCCTGTATTATCAAGGAGAACTCCTGAAAAATGTCCTGAAAAGATCCTTGAAAAACAATTTAAAAAAGGGAAGCCTGTATATGCCACAGACTGCACAAAGAGTGCTTTTTATGTTGCAGTCAAGTTACACTTCAATTCAAAAGCACGGAGAGGACAGACAGAAGCATCTATCTCCCTTGGCTTTCATGCTTGGTGAACTTTGACCTGCTTTTGAGGAGACCCATTTGTCTACTGTGCTGCTGTGGCCTGAGAGCCATTGCCCATATTGATCTGTGTTGGATGATATCGCTCAGATCACAACTGTAAGTTATACATTTTAAAAGAAAAATCTCTTTTTCGTCACTTTGGGCTTTATTAAAGTGGAAATGGTTTTCTTAATATCCACAGTTCAGCCTTTTACAGTCTGCATCTTGCTCTTGAAATAGTGGCAGTGAAGAAATAAAAGGTCCTCTTAATCCTGAAGTTTTTCACACACTGTGCATATCCTCCCTCCGCTTAGTGCAGGCAAGTTGATGGAGACTCACCAAAATGCCAAACTGGCACACACGATGGAAAAAACCTGTGTGTGTGCGGCAAAATTGCCAGATTACCAGTAGAAAGCCCACAGTGAGCCATGTGCCACAGTGAACCCAGAATCTCTCACCTGCTCACAATGGCTAATGAGCTAACCTAGATGTTATTAGTGGTTAAATGACAGAAAATTGAATTAAAATTAAAATCCTTTCTGTCCATTGGCGATATAGTGAAGGCCATAGACGCATTTGTTTTTTACAGACTACAATACTGCAACTCACTACGCACTTTTCAACAATCACACTCTGATCCATGTCGCTTTATTCACAAAAATTTAAGTTGGAGTTACTGCCGTTCACAGAGCAATTATAACAAAAAGTTTTTAAAAAGTCCAAAAATGTACAACAGAGGACTCACTGATATTGAGTGATAACAAATATAACCAGATAAATAAGCCACATTAATTTGTAAATGTAGAATATAATGTTTAATTTTCACAACGCCTACACTTGAGAATGATTCACTTTTGCCACGTGGGACCTTATACAATACATACTACGTCTCAACCAGATATTCTAATGGTAATGTATTATTTCAAATGATGCGGTCACAGCTCTGTCCACCATGTTGTTCTTCAGGATGCCCACATAAAAGCAAAAGACACACCGAGAGAGTCTCTTGCAGTGCTGCCATCTACTGGCCGTACAGCCTGTATCAAATAAACATTCCGCATGGGGAATCATTACTCTGTTCATAAAGTTTTGGATTCAGTGACAATTTCACTGTGAGTGCACCAGCAGCACACTGTGGTTATACTGGGCAGTTCCCAGTGGCCAACAGTGCAAGACCAGTGAGGCATTAATATCTGTCTGTTTCAATGAAGTACATCCAGAGATTCTTTCAGTCATATCCAGAGGTTCTTCGCTGTATTCATCAGCAAAGTATGGATGGGTAAAGAGAATAAAAAGTCTGTTTTTGATGTTTCTGCTTATCAGGAGCCGTTACAATCTCTGAGGAGAGGAAGGTGTGTACAGGATCTGAGAAGTTCTTCAAGATGTGTGAATCCAATGAGGTAAGAGGAGACAGAATTTGAAGTCAAATACAACGATTTGTGACCCGCATCGAGACAGCTGAAAAATCCACAATCCACTTGTGTTGTGTGTTACAGCTGGACTTGACCTTCCATCTGTTCGTGTGCGCACTGGCAGGAGCGGGAGCTGCTGTCATCGCCATGGTGAGGACCGTTATACTCATACTGATTGGCTATGGGCCTGCAGTACTAATTGGTACTGATTGGTGTGACCTCAAACCTGTGGTTCACTGGTGTTTTTTTTCTTGTTGTATGTTCTTTCTTTTTCTTTATAAGTGTAAATGATAGAAATAGGCCTCATTTTCAAACCCACATAGAGGGAGACAGAGAGACGCAGAGAGGAGTGAATCTACTCTTGTGTGTCTGCAGTAATACAGACGGTGAGTCACCGAGCTGTTCCAGAGGGGATCAGTTCTGTCAAATACCCTCTACACACTCTATGCCTTAAGCAGGTATTTACTAACCTGGGCCCATAGTGTTACTTAATGCTGTCTCACTCTCCTGTCCACCACCAGTGTAAAAAGCAGTGTTACACACACAAGCATCTATTTTCTGTAGCTATTTATCCTGCTCAGAGTCACAGAAGGTTGGAGTGGATCCCAGAAACACTCTCCACCTCCCCCACCGTTTTCTTTCAGACACACAAATTGTGAAACGCTAAGGAACCTCAGCAGAATGAGGACGTCGAATTTGACAACATGTACTGAAAGTAATGAATTAGATGTATTTCTGCTTTGTGGCAGCTAGTGTGGTAGGTTTTTCTCCAGCTAGTGAGATGTCAAAGCTTAACATATAGAGTATATGAGAAAGAATCCCTACCAATGTGTATTCTTAAGCCTGTTTGTATGCCAATCAGTTTTTTTGACTTAAGCCTCTTCAGTGAGAAGCAGTAGAGTATGGTGAGCATGCAAAAGGATGGATTTGTGGAAGAGAAAGCAATCAGAGTACTACTGGTTTCAGTTTGTTCAATTACTAATGTTACACGATACAAAAAAGTCTCAAGGTGAAAAAAGTCTCAAAGGAAAATAAAAGTAACAAAAGGTTTGAAGAAGCATGGTCTAATTACAAAAACTGTTCTGAAATACCTTAGGATTAATAAAAGTGCTATCCTGTATTTGGTCACCGGGGGGCACTATAGTTCAACAAGCTTATGTAGCAAGAGTGCCTATATACTGTACACAGTGCTGTGCTGTTATTTGACAGATATTTTGATATGATTCACAGTTAGTGGCAATGATCATTTCATGCATGATACCATTTCTATCAATTCTTACTGATTTTTTTTTTCTGATGATGTGACATTTGTTTGGTCTGTAGTATTAAAGAAACATGTTTTCTTACATTTAGAGTACAATATTAAGTAGGCGAGGGCATCTCAGCAGCACTACAGTACTTCAGTATAATGCTGTTTTACCTTCATCAAAAATTAGTGCAATCATATTGCACTTTTGATAATATTTTAATTAATTGTACAGCCCTATACTAACTCTATTCTGGTTTTGAGTATGACGCATGTTTACACTAAATAAGTGACAACTATTTAAATTTAAATCATATTTAAAGTACGGATGTCCGATAATATCGGCCCTCCGATATTATCGGGCGATATTCATTAAAAATTGTAATATCGGGAATTATCAGTATTGGGTTTTTATAACCGATGTTTGTTCTGTAGGCTTCAGCATTTCCGAGCCTGCATGAACGCAGCATGGGACGTTTACCGGAGCGCACTAGATGACGTATAACAACAACAACTATATGCTAGACTGGTTGGTTGCTAACCATGGCTAACAAGCAAACAATTTAAAGGGGAACTTGGCAACTTTTTTTTGCTTAATAAACCCGTTTAGAAATCATTTGGATGGTTAAATGGCCTGTTCCCTCAGGCAACCCCAGGTGGAAAACTAACCTTGCAACTTTGGGACTACCGTCCCGGTAAATTGGAAATAGGAAGTATCGCAAGAAGTGACAACGACCGAGAAACACAAACGGCTTTACGTTAATTCCACATAAACGCACACGCCGCCCTCAATAACAGTTAGTGTATAATGTATTACCCACCTTGGCATAATTCCACAATAGGAGATATGTTATGTTGTTACCTAACAGTTTTGGTGTAAAAAGCCTGC
>JAGRRF010007494.1:2396425-2411721 GCA_019097615.1 Morone chrysops
GTGTAGGCCTATAGCAGCATAACTAAGAGATGGTTCAGGATGGTTTCGGGGTTAGGTTGCCTTGCTCAAGGGCACCTCAGCAGTACACAGGTGGTGAAACTGGCACCTCTCCAGCTACCAGTCCACACTCCATATTATGTGGCCTGTGGGGCTTGAACCGGCAACCCTCCGTTTCCTAAGCCAAGTCCCTACACACTGAGCTACAGGGTAAATGTGAGACTTTCACCTCATACATGTCTGCACGGTCTGCATCTTCACAGCTAGAAACGAGGAAGTCAGTTTGGTTACATATGATTCAAAGTTTTGCGCAGGGAATTACAATGATTGGTTAAATTCAGAGAAAGGTTTTTTTTTGGAGAAAATGGCAGGACACAGAATTTAGAGGGATTGGTTGAATTTGCGTTAATTGTTGTGATTGCAACATCACAACTTCCTGGTGGCTTCAAGTTTCTACATCACACTGTACAAGTTGCATACTGGACTAGGCTGACTTCCAAACCATTTGTGATGTCACAAACCCTGCTGATAGGCCCCACCCCTTAAAATCAGATGTTCAAGAAAAACTTTTCACTTTCAGTAGATGAATGTGAAAACATCCTTCTAGTGTCAAACTTTGCACAGACAGCATTCAAACAGCATTCAAACACCACAAAGAAAGACTGATTGTTTACTGGAGAAGGACTAAAACAAATCTCTTTTTCCTCCTTTTTCCTGTGAATACTGTTGTTAGTTCTAATAATTGGTTCCCACATGGATTAGAAACCATTAGACACCTCAGGGACAATCTGGACTGGACTATGATTTGCTTACCTGAGGCAAATAAGCAATGGCTGAGGAGCATAAACCTGTGACTAGCAACAATGTAGCCACTTAGTGCCCATGCCTCCCCCACCCACTATGTCTGTGCTGATGGAAATGAGGAGGCTGCAGCTGCCTACAAATGTGGTGGAAGGTGTGCTTGTGCATGCAGAAATCAAGAATCCAGTTGGAACATGTGTGTTCATGTACAATATGGTTCCACCACTGCTGTCCAACACCACTGCATCCAATGGAACAGCTGGCGTACAGGGCTCGAGATCATTTGCACCTCTCTGCCTCCTTGAGTAGGTTACTAACAGGATAAAAATATGATACACTAAGCAGTTTGGATGATTTGTTATGTCCAGAAATGGCATGAAATGATGAGTGTGGTTTTATTTTTTTTCACCTATGGTAACCCATTCCTGGAAATAGTTTTTTTCATGTCTTACTGTGTGTGATGTATCCATGTTATTCTCTTCGCCTGTAGGACTACCGTGTGAATATCTTCCTCCGTCAGCAGTGGAATGATCCCAGGCTTGCCTATGCTGAATACCCAGATGACTCTCTGGACCTGGACCCCTCTATGTTAGACTCCATATGGAAACCAGATCTGTTCTTCGCAAATGAGAAGGGGGCCCACTTTCACGAAGTCACTACAGACAACAAACTGCTCAGGATATTTAAGAATGGGAATGTTTTGTACTCTATAAGGTAAGTGTGGGGTGATTGTTTTTCAAGTTACTTTCATGCCTTTGAATTTGACCAAAGCGAGAAGCTCTATGGCCCTGAATTAATGAATCAAGGAGCCGGGTGTGATGTTACCACACGGTGATGGACTTTTATCATTTTAATGGCTAGAGGCGCACAGTGCACCCACAGTTCAGCTGGAAATAAGATTTGGAGGAATACATTATCTGTGGTGGGAATACATCACCATAAAGGGTTAAAAAATAAGCACTGTAGGTCTGTATGATGTAGGGCTGCACAGTTCATCAAAACATTATCTAAATTGCAATATGACCAAGTGCAGTATGCAAATTGCAAGAGCTGCATTGTTTAAATAAAGGCAAATATGTGACAACCAGCATTATAATGAAGTACTGTAGTGCTGCAAAAAGTCCCTGGTCTACAAATATTTGTTTGATTCTTTGGTACAGACTCCAAAAATGAATGATTTTCTTGTGAAAATTTAATTTGTGATGGAAAAGCTACATTTCCTACAATAATCATGAATCATATTATAAATCACAATATCTGTCAAAATAATCCCAACATGAGGTTTTTATATATATATATATATATATATATATATATTATAGTCCCTATATATACTTACTGTATATATTGTATTGTGCAGCCCTAGTATGATGGTGCACCATTAGGATTCCTCTTTTTATGGAGGACCTGACTGAAAAACTATGTCAACATTACTTGTATAAAGTTACATTTTCAGTCTCGCTTTTAATGTGCTTCTGGGAAAAAAATATTATTGATCCATGCTCTAACAATAATATACATTTTCCTTTATTTCCTTCACACATTTTTTTTGACAGTAAGGATGTAAAATAGGTCTTAAATAGTATTCATAATGCTCTGAAAAAGCATGAAATTTAACCTGTTGGAACCTGCCAAACTGAACAAAACAATGTGGCATAACAAGTTTCTGTGTTCTGTGCTCAGAGATATTGCAGAGAGGCTGTTTCGGAGCCTCAAAGATATCCCACTTAGTGGTGCATTAATATAAAATGAGCCCAGATAAAAGCCTTTTGATACTGTACATGTGTACGACAGGTATGAATGTATTTAAACCTTGTCACTGTCTTTGACTCGCTTGTTCTCTCCTCTGTCTTCACTTTCAGACTAACATTAACTCTGTCATGTCCCATGGATCTAAAAAACTTCCCAATGGATGTTCAGACCTGTATCATGCAGCTGGAGAGCTGTAAGTACAGTATAAACAGACAGACACACACACACACAGACGCACTGTTTGCCATTCCTAATCCTAACCTTAATCGGTTGGAAATGGGGATATACATTATAAGGAAATACTTTAAATATTTGGATTCTTCACACCAGATAGCGGTTAGGATCATTTTTTCTTAGCACACAGAGGTGTAGTAGTACATATATAGAAGTATACTCACCTCTTAGGAGGGGGATTTACCATATATATATGGTAAATCCAACCCTTCTACAAACAAGCCAAATGTTTTTAAATTACTATATATTTTTATTGTTTTGAGCAAAAAAATCTGCCAGTGGGATAAGCGAATTTTGCTTGGCTAGTTTTCTTAAAACTAGCATATAAATCTAGCCACTGAAAGACTGTGATGGACCTTAAAACTGGGGGGGGGGAATACATATAAGTTATTACAAGCAATGAAAACAAAATTTTTTAAGATTTAAAATAAGTGTTTATGTCTCTTTATTGAACTGAATTTAAGAATGTTTACCTTCATCTAAGATCAATCATTAGCAAAAAAAAAAAGCTAATAATAGGACACAATTTCTTTAAACAGCATAATAAAAATGACTTGGTCTTAAATGAAGGCACTAGAAGCATTCTTATTTAGCATTTTAATTAAAACAATGGAAAACTCAACAGCTGCTTCATTTACTTTATTTTCTAAACTTAAAATAAGGACAATAATCTTCTATCTGGGATATTATGCAAACTGTAGTTGGAACTGGTTATATCTAGCTCAGTTTTAGCTGTAATATCTCATAAAGACACAGTTAGAAAACCGGATTCTGATGCAAAACATGCTGGACAAGATTATTTCTTTTTAGACAAAAAATAAGACAAATTTCCCAGGAACAAGGCTTTTTTACTTTCTTGAGATTCCTTTTTTTTACAGAGAAAGGCAGCAGGCATTATTTCACCATCTATAATCTGTGATGTTTACTACACAGAGGAGACTTTTGTACCCTGATTATATTCTTTAAGGCAGTGCCTCCTTGCAGGCAACATGGTCTACAGTCTACAGCAGTGCATTGCTCTACTTCTGTGCCTGGACTCCTGTCTGCTTCTGTCCACTGTTGGTAATATAAGCCCACTACAGATATAAAGAGAACACCCTAAGGCAGAGTATAGCACTTTGTCAACAAACCCAGTATATGCAACTCACACCTTTCACACCTGAACAAGGCGGTCTGTTTCACCTTGGTATCACAAGCAGCTACATGCATCCTTCTCATTTACTGCTCTGTGGTACAATCAACAAGGGTTTTGTGACAGCAGGACCTGCAAACAGCACTTACGATCAAATTGTTTAAAGAATAAATTCTTCTCACATCCTCGCAAATCAACAATGTCAGCCACACATTGTTGATTAATAAGTTAACATCACTCAGCCAACACTCCTCCTGCTTCTGTTTATTATTCATCATAATTGCAGCGGCTTGTCGTGCATCGTGCCGTATGCATATTCCATATCTCGTGGATGGGACCGCTAGGATCTGTCTGTATTCCCACAGGGACTTAAACTGTGCACACCACTGACTGTTTGGCATGCTGCTTGGATTCATACAGGGAGCACCACCTGTGCAGACTGGAGCAGGATACTGCAAAGAATCAAATGAATTAGAACAAATGGACAGTGTATATACTCTGATACTATCATTTACATTGAAGTACAAATGTGTGGGTAAAGATATGCAAACAGTTACAGATGTCATATATCATTTTCCATGTTATCCTGTTTATTGTGCCATGTGTCTCACATGTTCATTCATCCATACATTTTACCAAAGTATATTTAGTACCATCCTCCTTCCCCTCCACTTCTCCCTCTATGAAACAGCCCTAACGCAGACACATGGCCGTGTCTTTTTAAGGAAACACAAAGTCGTGTTTAATAATGTTTATAGGGTTATGATGACTAGTTCATCCTTTGTCCAATCAGGAGCTTAGCTTGGCCCCGGAGGGACAGATAACACTTGAACAGATTAGTTGTCATTGGTGGTTTTATTCTACTCCAGCCCACTGGCCACAGGCATTACCATACATAGATCTAGCTCCTTCTTTATTTGTATATATGTATATGGATTATTTTCATTGCTGTGTATCTGATGTCATGCAGCAGAGAACACAGGAAGCACAAAGGCACGCACATACAGAGAGAGAGAGAGAGATAGGATGAGTGGAAATTACTCCAGTCATGACATGATGCATGTTTGAGAGGAAAAAATTGCCTTGATCTCCATCTCCGGTTCAATTAATATTCCTCATTACATATAGATATAATGTGTAGAATTAAGTTAAACTGAAGGGTAACCTGATGTTCCTGCACAAGTAACCTCATTTGTAACAGTAATAGGAGTTGTTTTTTTTACTAGATGAAATGAGTGTTTTGAGTAAATGCAGCTGCAGAATTTGTAAGTGCTTTGAGTTGACAGTTGGAGATACTGTTACCACCAGGGGCAACTGCACAATTTAGAAACATCCAGAGCCAAACACAGACGCTTCCTTGTGTGCAAGGGAAGGCTGCCGGCATGGTCTCTTGTTGTTTTTTTGTTGTTGTTTTTTTTTAACATACATAAACTTTTCACACGCTTTTAGCCGAACCTTAAAAGGCAAGATGAACTCAATCTTTTGTGTATGGCTGAAGGCTTGTACCAGCATGCACCAGCTGGTTTCTGCTTTTGCCAAAAATCCCTACAGTGCTCGGGCCGCATGCATTTTATTGCAGCTTCCACTTTCTGTCATTATGCTCATACATTTAGTCTGTGCAGTTTGTGTACTTTTCCCACTCTTTCCCATTAGTAGCCTTCACCAAGCGTGGCTGGAGGATGGAACATAACTTAACTGGATATAAGGATGTATGTATGTTTTATTGGAGCATTTTCCAATACTGTGCTTTAAAAAACTTGATGGGATTATTTTTAATATCACAGTAACAGTTACAACAGTTTGTGCCAAGCATCCAGCTTCCTCTGCTACCTCTCAACTGATCATGGGCCTGTGCACTGTGTCGCTGTGAAGTGTATTTCAAAGTCTTTTTTCATCTGACTTGTGCATGTAACTACCTTAATTACACACTGGCCTGTGAGCTATGTCTGTAACCTCAGGGCAGCATTACTGTAGCTTCAATAAATTAACAAAACAATAAATAAATAATATAAAATAAATAAATTAAAATACGCTTCTAAACACGAGTTTGTTATAACTTGAGTGTACATTGTCCATTCGGCTCCAAACTTCACTTGTCTGATTAGAGTCCCACCCGAAACTCATCTATGTGATAATATTCACTAATAGTGAGAGCACCACCTAGTGGTGGAATTCATCACACTTTCATGTATTTCTTCCAGCAGATTGAACACATCTAGCTGAAATTTGGTCAGAAGACCCTTAGAATGTTGACAATGACATCTTCCGAATCTTATGAATTTTTATTGAACCGCGTTGCCGTAGGGACATGGTGAGCATCACCTTGTTTTAACATTTGATCGCATTTCACGGGGCTAAACAGGTTCAACACCTCATGAAACTTGGCACACAGGTCCCACATGGCATCATTTTACATTTCATATGAATGTTGCCTGTGGGTGTGTCAAAATGGCTCGATAGCGCCCCCTACAAACTTTCAAAAAAGCCTCTTGGACCCGTAACCCAAACACAACAGGAAGTCGGCCATTTTGAATTCCGTTGTCATTTCCGGCGATCGGATCTGCTTCAAAATTGGTCAATACAGTCAAAAAACATTGTTGATTAAAAGTTGTGCAATTTGTGACTGTACGTTGAAGGGGTGTCCGTGGCGTTCCGTCAAAGTTGGCCATTTTGAATTCCGTGGTCTTGTATTTGAACGAACTCCTCCTAGGGAATTTATCAAATCTACTTCAAAATTGTTCAATACAGTCAAAAAACATTGCTGATTAAAAGTTGCGCTATTTGCAACTGTACTTTGAAGGGTGTGTCTGTGGCGTGCCGTCAAAGTTGGTCACGTTGAATCCAAAGTCAAACTGTGATGCCATTTCTGGTATTTCAAGGCTTCAATTTTAACTAACTCCTCTTACAGATCTTATCAGATTGACCTCAAATTCGATCACTTCAATCTAGACACGTTGGTGATCAAAAGTTAATCAAATATTTACCATGGGTCAAACGGCATGTCCGTGGCACGGCGCTGAATTTCCACGGTTCGCAGTGAAGAGTTTTGCTATGAACACGTAAGTCTTTTGAACAGTCTCTGAAACGTGTGACAATGTAGAGCGGTCTCCCTCAGCTTCCAGCCATGAGGGTTTGGGAGTGGGGTGATGTGGCGTTGCGCGGCTGTGGCGGACAACAACCGTGCAGGCCCCGACGTTGGTTGATGGTGAGGTCACACCCAATGCTGCTTGCAGCTTAAATATATATATCGTAGTTTTTGCTCCACTACTTCTTTTTTGACAGCTCTACTTACTAGTTACCATAGTTTCTAGTTACATGTTACATATAAAAATATGTGGTGCTTCTCACGAAATGATGATTCAAAATATCAGAGAATCATGAATCACTTAAATGATTTATAATCTTTCTGTTGCATAATATTTTGTTAATTGTATTCTATTAAATTGTCCTGTTGTTTGCTTCTTTCAGTTGGGTACACCATGAACGACCTGATCTTTGAGTGGCAGGAGAACGGACCAGTCCAAGTGGCCGAAGGGCTCACGCTCCCACAGTTCATCCTCAAAGATGAGTCAGACCTCAGATACTGCACCAAGCACTACAACACAGGTAACACACACATACATACACACTCTGCCATAAGCATCACAGCACAGGTTACATGCACACGGGGTGAAACGGTTGCCGCGTTTCATCAGTCATGTTTGTGCTGCTGGGATCAAGTCAAGAAAAACAAATCAGCTGCAAGAAGGAGAAACAAACATACATCCAGACTGATGTCGTCTTTTAATTAAATGGGATCTGACCATAGACAGTAGATAAACATGGATGTGGTGTCTTCGACCTGAGGCGCTGTGTGGGGACAATGAATGATTCAGGAGGCTCAGAGGAGGACAGGGATTATAGATATTTATAGATTTTGGGTCGCATGAGCTGACCCTGAGTCAAGACCGAGTAGGAATGTAACAATATGTTGAGTGACAGTTCAATCAAATCAGTGAGATGAAAAATTAATCATGGTCCTCTTTTTAACTAAAAGAGAGCACTATCTCCTTTTGGATTGGCTTGTTCAACGTCTTCACTAGCAGCAAGTGGCAAACTGCGTGGCCTGCTAATGAAGCCCACACGGAATTTTTATACAACTCATCCGTTTAATATATATTAAGTTTTTTGCATAATGAAGGGTATGCTTTGAGTGACAGGTGGGTGCCATCACAGGCGGCTGTTTTCAGTAACCAGGCTTCATTCATTCACACTCAGCTCCAACTATGCTCCACATCCTTGCCCGCTTCTGGATTAGCCAGAAGCTGTCGGAGTCAGGACCTATGGGTGATGTCACAGACTACGTCCATTTTTAATTATACAGTCAAAGTGCAAAGACATCAGTTTCAGTTTGACAAAGAAAAAAGAAATATGCATTTTTTTTGCACAGTTCGTACTCTACCTCAGAAATAATAAAGGATTCTATAATTTGATAAAAAAACATATATTTTGTGGATCTTTTTCTGAGAACTACTTTTTCAGCCACAGTCTTCAGTCTCATTTTGTTAAAAACATTGTGAGAAAATCAAATTGTAAACCTAGGATTGTGAATTGTATCAAACTGTGAGTTTACTGTATTGTTACAGTAAGTAGCTAGTTTAGTAGTTTACGCCCCTGTCTGTGACATCACCAATATGTTTCTGATGGCACTTTTTTTAAAGGAGGGCATAAAGCCTGCTGCCATAATGTTATTAAGTATAGCCAGAAAATCCAAATTTGAGCAGAAGGGTGAAGTGATGGTGGAGTAAATGTATGATGTAATTATAAATAAGTAAACATTCTTAAAGCATGTCTCTGCTTTGTTGCAGGTAAATTTACTTGTATTGAGGTGCGGTTCCACCTGGAGCGTCAGATGGGCTACTACCTGATCCAGATGTACATCCCCTCTCTGCTCATTGTCATTCTGTCCTGGGTCTCCTTCTGGATCAACATGGACGCTGCCCCAGCCAGAGTGGCACTGGGCATCACCACTGTCCTCACCATGACAACGCAGAGCTCTGGCTCCAGGACTTCACTGCCTAAGGTCTGTGTTTGTAGATTTTATTATTAATCTGTATCTGCGTGAGCTTCCTTTATATGCCCTACTTTCCTCCAACACATGCAGGTTAGGAGAATTAAATTGCCCACAGGTGTGAATGTGAGTGTGAATGGTTGTCTATCTGTATTTGTCAGACCCTGTGATAGTCTGGCTATCTGGGCTTTACCTCTTAGCCAGTGTGTACAGGGATCTACTCTAGTCTCCTGCACAGTATAGTAATATAGTGGGAACTCTGTTGAAGACAACATGGGAGCAACTGCACTTTTTCTTTTTGGAGACCTCATAACACACACTATATAATAAAGCTAAAGTGCTATTCAACAAGATATCCCACTGAACCCGTAAATGTTTTAACCCAAGGCTGTTTTTTCTTGACTTTTACACATTTTAGAACAGGCTTACGGCATTGTCACTATATGTCTGTTATTTTCATATCAGGTTATTCATAATAATAGCAATACATTTTATTTAGTGGAACTCAAACTCACCTTACATCATAAAAAACATACAATCAATAACAAAGTAATAAAACATCCAGGGTTAGGAGGGTTACTTTAAAAATGTAACCCAATACAATTACTATTTACATGTTAAAAAATGCAATCAGTAACCCCATGTGTCACAGTATTAAAGGTACTTGGTTACTTTCCATTACTTTTGGATTAGCTCAACACCAAATATGCAAATAATGAATAAATAAATATCAATAAGATGGAGTGTATTCTATAAGACAACAGAACAATGTAAACCAAGATTTTTAGTATCAAAAGTATGTCCTCTGCTCAGTGTATTTTTAAAGAAACACTGATGTATCTTAAAATATTATTATAATCCCTATTTTTACTTAATATAATTGATTACATATATTTATGGTAATAGCTTACAGTTACCTTTTTTTGTATCCTGATTACGTGACTTACAAGAAATCCACTACTCTCTAAACCTGAAAACATCATTATGATCAACAATAACACATGCATGCAGTAAACAACAGGGCAGCAAGTTCAAAAATCAATATTAAAATAAGATACAGTTAATACAGTTAAAGTGAATGTGCTTGTTTAAAAGGGGGGTTTTAAGAGCAGTTTGTAACCATGTGTAATGGATTTCAGTGTAAGGGTGTGAGAGGGAAGAGAGTTCGGAGGTTTGGGTGCAGCATAGAAGAAGACCCCGGCACCCATTGTGCTGAGGCAGTGGCAGTTAGACCTGCTGATGAAGACCATAGGGAGCGAGAGAGAGTGTAGGTCTGAAGGAGGTCTGTGAGATAAGCAGGGTCATCATTACTATTACTACTGCTGTACACTGCATTATTTGGCATGTAAATGGTACTATACATATGGCTAAAGGAGAGTTGTCAGTGTTTAGTGTGGGATGTTTAAAAACTGATTGTGTTTTTTGACACTCCCATTATTTATTTATCTAAGATAAGATAAATATGATTTGTGTGTGTGTGTGGTGGGGGGTGTTTTGTATTGTTTCCATGTTGGTGAATCCGCACTATTCAGACACTACAAAAAAAATTATCAGAATTTGTTAACAGCGAGGGGAGTAAAGGAGATGCAGAGTCCAAACCACATCTCCTCCAAAGTGCACTCACTTGTGCACAAAGTTATGGTGGCTGAGGAAGACTATAGATCATAGAAGAATGAAAATAAACTGAAAATGTGAGTAAAGGTAACAATTTTAGCAAAGAAATGAATCTAATGGATGTCTATGTTTGAGCCACAAATATATAACTTTAAGAATGTGGTCTAAATGAATGAATACAAACTAAAGGTGACTTAGGAAAATGAAATAATTTGAAAGAATAAATATAGGTATTTTTGCTGAAATAATCAAGATGAACTATAAACTGTGTTAGGTTACCTGCTATATATATATTAACATCAAAATGTAGTTTTTGTACCTTTTGTAAAGTGAATAATTGAATAACTTGCAAACTTCACTTTATGGGAAGACCCCTACCATAATAATAATAATAATAATAATAATAATAATAATAATATAATAAGTCCTATTTATGCATGAGCCTTGAGTTTGGTATGTTGAGTTAAATGTCATTATGTTTTGGGCACAGCCACTTCTGTGACACAACCATCTCACAGACCATATTTGGGACTTCCTTCTCTTTTGTCCGCCAGCTGCAGCTGGATGTACTTGCCTGTTTGTACTGTAACCATAGATGCACAGAGAGATCGTGTCCATTTGGTTCAAAGGGTTGAACTCAGCCTTTGAGTTATATAGTGGCATATTTAGGAGAACATACTTTTTATATACAGTACATACAGTATATAGGTAGGTGACTGGAAGAGGAGATGGACGTAGTGAGTGCACGTGTGTGTGTGTGTGTGTGGCAGAGTTGTTTTTTCTCTCTCCCAAGACCTGAAATGCCTCTCTTTTTTTCTCCTTTTTTATTGGTGAATGTTTTGCATGGGCAAGCACAAGTATGTGTTGATTACACACATCATGCATCCACTAGAGCGTGTGTGAGAAAGAGCCCCTTAGTCTTGTTCTGGTATCTTGTATGCATGAGAAAAAATCTGACATGGAGCACTTTGTTACATAACCCTTATTAGCAAAGCCATTTTTCTCACACATACTGTTCACATACACCTCAGCAACATGGCTGTGTGTGTGTGTGTGTGTGTGTGTGTATTCAGAGGTTAGGAGGTTTCTCATGTTTCCCATGCTCAACAGAACTTTGCACTCCAATATGTTACACGTGTCTGAATAAGTCATTATTTCATAAAGTAAGGTGGATACATCATTTTGACACCGCATGTATCAGTGGCACAACCATGTGTGTGTGTGTGTGTGTGTGTGTGTGTGTGTGTGTGTGTGTGTGTGTGAAGGGCAGCAGCTGCAACCCTGAAATAATTTCTGTAATGAAAGGAGTGTCAGAAAATATGCAGTATAATAGATAGGACTCTGCTTCCAAACCTCTTGACCCCCACTAAGGGTCGCAAGGCCTTCTTGATGAAGGGTATTTTTTTAAATATACAATAGGCCTGTCAACATTTCATTCATTTCTGTGAAGAAGGCTTAATGAAATTGTTATTTTAAAACTTTAGATTACTGTTTAAGATATAAACAAAACCTATAATAGCTATATTCACAGCCTATACTCTCTGCTAAACAGCATAGTCCTGCATTAGAAAGGTACACAGTTAAAACAACCAAAGAGCTGATAGAACAATGAGAAGAAAACACTGAATCTGTCGAAAAAGAAGCCTTTTAAAGCTTCAGGTAACTTCTATAAAAGTAATTTTTGTCATACATGACAGATCTGTGAAAAAATCAGGTTCTTCTCGCTCCTCCTAATGCTCTTAATGGTATTTGCAAGTCTTATTCCCAGGTCATCAAATATTGACCCCTGGAATGAGTTGTTGAGTCTTCCCAGCATCAGTATTTGACAGCTGTCTTCAAGCCACCAACCAAAAGTATCTTTCTATCTTTCTCGGCTCTGATTGGTTGTTTTCGTTTAGGCCCTGTGGATCCTTTACGAATGTCGTTAGGAGCACTAGGAGGAGCCAGAGGAACCTGATTTTTTAATAGTACAAAGTTACTAAAAATATCAGAACAAATCTTGGATTAATATTCAAAGGAAATAATCTGCCCAAAACTCATCCAAATCACATCTTTTACTCAAACTTCCTGCAGTCATTGTGTTCACTGTTTTGGGTTTACACAGGATTTGTACAGTTTATCGGTTGTTATTGTTATGCATTGAATATATAATATGAAATACCTATAAAATATGTCACTTAGTCAGGGGTTGTAAGTTTACTCAAAGGTTCCCCTTTAGGAAAACGGTTGGGAACCACTGCTCTAGGAAATACATTAGAAGAAGTGAAATGAATTAAAATGATTTTTTGTGTAAAAAATATTATTGATTTACTATTATGAGAGAGAATAAGGATAACCTATGTCTATGTTTGAGCCACATAGGGTCTAATCAATGGATGAATACAAACTTGGGAAAATGTATTGAAAAGATGTATATATATATAAATATTGGTATTTTAGAAACTATTAAGCAAAATTATGAATAAATAAATGTTGATATTTAGAGGCTAGACGATGCAACTCTCCAGGCTTATGTGCACACACGCACTCAAGGACATTTACACATGTGCATATGCAACACCCCCCAGTCCCACGCCTTCGCCGCTTTTTACCCCCCAGGGCGACAAGCGGGGTTTCCACTGGCTGCGCTGAAGCTGCGCCGCGGCTGCCTGTCTGCGCTGGTACGCCTCCGCCTCCCCTTTCCCACCTCCCCCGGTGCAAGTTGTTTTGAGTTTTTCTATGTTGTAAAGTGTGCTCATATGTGCTTATGTTGCTGAGGTTTTTTTTCCCAGTCCCACACTGTACTCCCCTACAGAAGCAGAGTTTGGGAGCTGCTTTTTTTCTCCTCCCCTCTCCTCTTGTTTTCCTGTTTTCCTGTACCCCCAAACTTCACATCACAGGAAGACAGGCCCTACTCTGCCTCTGGTTGGGCCTAAGCAGGTTTTAGTCCATTCAAAAAAATATTGCATCTACAGAACATATATAGTTAAATCACATAAAACCAAAAATGTCAAAAGTGGACTGACCGAGCAACTAACCGACATTACCTGAATCTTAAAGTTCACTCGTGTGTGTGTGTTTACAGGTTTCTTATGTCAAGGCCATAGACATCTGGATGGCTGTATGTCTCCTCTTCGTCTTCTCTGCATTGCTGGAGTATGCTGCGGTCAACTTTGTGTCGAGGCAACATAAAGAGCTGCTGCGATTCAGGCGGCCTCCCAAGAGCAAGAGCAAGGTACCAAAAAATCCTCCCACAGTCCACATTACATCATCCAGTGTGATCAGTAATAATGGAATGTCCTTCTGTGGTTTGAGGCTGTCACCTTTTGGCGACATGTTGCTATTGCAGTGTGCTACTCAGGAACAGCATTAGATAAGAAAGTGGAAGGGAGGGGTAAAAAAGAAAATGATGTTGGAGAGCAAACAACACCATTCCTGATGTGACAGTAGATATGAAATGTCAGTGCATCTGACTGTGCATGTTTGAGTTTCCTGAAACACCACACATCACTTACTGTATCTGTGCATGATAAAGCATGGCTGCAACTTCATCTGTGTGGTTTTATGATTCTTTAGTTGAATTATTTCTCTGACAGACGGCCATCCAAACAGAGAATGAGCCTGTTGTCAGTGCATGATTAGGATCTCTGTGTGTTGGGAACGGATCAACTCAGCATTCAGTCAACTCACACACACAAACAGCATTTAGTTTAAAGGAGGAGATCGATAATTTTGATATGCATCGGTCAGTCTCAGAGAGGCAAATCTGTAAATAAAGTTGGGAACTGGTAGAATCAGAATTGAAAAATAATTAGTATGCAGTCCTATTATTTGTCCAAACTCTGTGTAACTCTTCACTTTACATTGTAGTGAAACACATCACAGGGTAAAATACCTCCTAATATCTCATTGGCAGATACCAATGAAATGACTGATTAGTGCCTTGTCCAACTGGACAAAGCTTGATATGTTTTGGTCATAATGTAAGACCTGTACTGATCTCTATAAACAGGTATCTGAATCATTTTTTTATTGGCAAGTAGGATTTCACATACAAGGATTTTATCTTGGTACATTGGTACATAACAATGAAGAAGAAACTATATATATATATATATATATATATATATAATCATTAATTATTATTATTAATAATAATAATAATAATATTTATTTAAAAGCGCTTTTCTAAATACTCAAAGACACCGTACATACAAGAACATCACTCAGCAAAACAATATAAAACAGTACATTACATACCTTAAAAATGTGGGAGGCAGAGCGGATCGTCCCCCAATCGGAAGGTTGTTGGTTTGATCCCCTGCTCCTCCTGGCACGTGTCGAAGTATCCTTGACCTTCGAAGTATCCTTGACCTTCTTGCCTCTAACCTTGCTTCAAGTGGTCGGAAGACTAGAAAGGCGCTATACAAAGCAATTTCCCCACGGGATTATTAAAGTATTTCTGATTCTGATTCTGATTCTGATTACAAGTACAGGTCCATTTACCATTTACATTAGACTGATTTTAAAAGCCATTTTTTTAATGTTGGAGGGTCGGTACAGTCACGGATGGGTTTGGGGAGAGAGTTCCAGAGTGAGCGGGCAGCTACAGAGAACGCTCTGTCACCCCAGGTTCGGTGCTTGGTCCGGGGTGGTGGAGTCAGAAGGTTTGGATGGATGGATTGTGGCGATGGAGCAGGTCAGTGAGGTAGGAAGGAGCCTGGTTATGGAGGGCTT
>JAGRRF010007494.1:2416431-2430708 GCA_019097615.1 Morone chrysops
AATGAAACCCACGTTGTTTTCTGGACAGACACCAGAAGCCTTGAAACACTGGTCATTGCGATATTGGGGAGTGATGCGCAAATACCCCAGTCGGTGCCTACAGGTGGATGCTGGGGTGGTGGTGGGGCTTACAGAGCAGCAGCAGCAATATGGATGCAGGGCAGCAGCGGCATTGACAGAGCAGAAGGAGAGCTGGGAAATTGTGCAGTTTAAATAGACCGCCAGATTGGAAGGGAGCGTTTGGTTAGTGATTATGGAATAAGGCATGTCATGTGTGTATATCAGCACAGCTCGAGTTGACCTGCCTGAACTAGCTCGCAGGCTTCGCTCTATTATATTGTGTCTGAATATGTTTGTATGTTTTTGGCAGCCAAGAGAACTGCAGGTGTTAATGTATGCTGTCGCAAACTGGTTTTACTTCTTACTGCAGTTTTAAATGATTGGATGAGTTGGTTGGAACCCCCCAGCATCAGAACACAATGGGACATTAACAAAAACACAATACATTAAAGACAAGGGAAGCATTTTGATGGGTAAAAAGCACAAAAATGCTTATTCAAGGTAGGTTTTGGCCTTTTTGGATCAATACTAGAATGAAACAACTGTGGATGATGAAAGAAACGCATAGATTGTTTTATAATAACTTTTTGGCATATTTGCTGAAATCACTATTTTCTGACAGTAGTACATGAGACAGATAGTGTTCCTCTGGTTGGCTTCTGATTGTTTCACAGATTATCTGTTTTATGTCCTACTGTCAGAATATAGTGAAAGTTTCAGCAAGTATGACAGAAAATTGTTTTAGAAAAGTTACCTACTGCAGCTTTAGTACTGGAGTTTGTGCTATCAACATGCAGTAGTTTATATTTTTGTTCAGTTGTTGTATAAAGGTAACTGAACTGTTTGAATTGAGACCCACCTAAACAAACTGTAATTGACAGCATTATCATAAACATTTAAGACACAGGTTGACTGAATGAATGGGTGTCCCAACCCTGTTTTTGGATGCTTTTTTTTTCTTTTGGTTTCTGTCTGTTGACTGCTGGTGTGCATGCTGTTGACCGGTAGAACAGTGGAGGTGCAGTTGATCCAGAGGAGCTAGCTGATTCCCTCCGTCGTGTTAACATTGACAACGGCCTCAAACCAACAGACCCTCTGTATGGATCTATGACCAACATCTGCACCAGCAACCACAGGGTAATGGTACAGTATATACTGTATGTGTGTGTGTTTGTGTATTTGTGCATGTTTCACTTGCATGACCCAACCATTGTGTTGTTGTGACCCTCCACCATTGTCAGTTTGCTGGTTTAGTGAAGAAATGGACATGGACAGGGACACTGGGTGACGATAATCATATCATATCATTATAATGTTCATGTAGCAGTTTTCAGTATAGAGAGGTATAAAGGACACAACAACGGATAAATGAAGAAAACTGAAAGAAGAAATAGAAATGTAACATGTTCTCACTCCCAACTTGTCACAATACTGCAGCTTCATCAGTGGTCAAATCTGGCACTGTAGGTACCACTCTAGCATAATTTCTGGATATATATGCTGTGAAGTTAGCAAGAATACAATGTCCAGTTAGAATTTTGAAATAAAGCTTGCCTGGTTAACGTCTGTGAAACCCAGATCAGTTAGGTTTAGGCACAAAAACTAATTAGGAAAACATTGTGGTCAAAAGACCAGAAACAGTACACAGCGTAGTTAAAAGCATCATGCAGGGTCGCCCTGGTAGCTCACCTGATAGAGCGGGCACCCCATGTACCAAGAAATACGTGCTTGCTGCAGAGGCCATGGTTTCGACTCTGTCCTTTGGCCCTTTGCTGTGTGTCATCCCCTCTCTCTCTCCCATTTTCATTCATTCTCACACTATCAATTAAAGGCAATAAAAAGCCCCCCTAGAAAAAAATTTATCAAAAGGGATCACACAGAAAATATGACATACAATTGTTAATTCCTGAATAAGCCTAAATTATAATCAGTAACCTAGAATACTTTGTATATCTGTCTATGTATCTTATCATATACCCACATTTGATTATATTTTTCTGTATTTTATGTTGTCAATTTTTTATATCAAGTTATGTAGATACAATATGTAAGCGAGTTAAATACATTCAAATATAAAACAGAGGATAATCTCAGAACTGTTGAGATCACAACCTCTTTGATATATTTATGAACAGGTTGCTGCTTATTTTCTAATCTGATACTCACTGAGCCTGTAGGTGGTGATATAATGCTGATCTAAAGTATGAAGTTCACCAGGCCCATTTAAACCTGATGCATGTTAACAATATAACCTAGAACAATCAACAGTCATGACTTCAGCAATATTTACTGAACAGGTGTTGAAACTTTAATGGACCAGTAGTTTGACAACCTTTGTCACTTTCACAAGTCAATGTCTATTTGTGAGCCCTTACCATAGATTTAAGGCTTTGTTGTGGACTACAGTCCTACCAAACAGTGATTTTTCCTTGGATTGTTTCATTTAAGGGGTTTTTAAGTTTGTGTGATTTTGTGTATGCTCATTCTTCTTAACCCTTTGATCATCTTGTGCCTCCTCAGATTGATCTTGGGACCCTTAGCTCCGGGATAGGTCTTATGGATACCTCACACTAGCATGACATGCTAGATTTTAGACTAAGAGAAATTATATGTTTGACTACTGAGACTTCATTGCCAACAATCTGATACATTAAGGATACACATGAAGCAACTACCAATGCAATACGATATGATTCACCCCTATTACAATGAAGTGCAATTTGACACGATTTGAATCAACGTGACGCAATGCAAAAAAATATGATGCTATGCAATTTAATATGGTACAGGTAGTTAGATTTGTATTTCTTTGCTTCGTCTGTCGATTGCTGTGCATCAGATACAATTTGGGATGAAATCGGGATGCATCATTTCTAACGTCTTTGCATCAGTAAAACCATTTTTAGTAGAGGCCTTTATTATTTAGAAATGTTGCTGCAGTAGGAAAACTATATCCTGACAGTAGTACATGAGAACTGTGAAAAAATCTGGTTCCTCTGGCTCTGAGGTTTTGAGTTATTGGTTTGAAGATAATGATCAAAAATCTTTCTCAGCTCTGATTGGTTGTTTTAGTTCTGGTTGAGGTTTTTAGATTATCTGCGTCATGTTCTACTGTCAGGATATAGTGAAAGTTATTTTCATAAAAGTCACCTGTTGCAGCTTTAAGCAGCTTGAAAAGACTGTTTAGAGAGGAGGGCTCAATGAAATCTTAAATTATGCTCCCATTTGTTTTATAATGAAGAGCTTGGGTCTCATGCATAAATATATATATAAATAAATACTTTTTCACCGATGCATGTACACCGATCAGCCATAACACTGTGAGCACTGACAGTAAATAACAGTGATTATCTGGTTATCATGGCTCCTGTCAGTGGGGGGGATATATCAGGCAGCAAGGGAACATTTTGTTCTCAGAGCTGATGTGTTAGAAGCAGGAAAAATGGGCAGCATGAGGATCTGAGCGACTTTGACAAGGGCCACATTGTGATGGCTAGACGACTGGGTCAGAGCATCTCCAGAACTGCAGCTCTTGTGGGGTGTTCCCGTCTGCAGAGGTCAGTACCTATCCAAAGTGGTCCAAGGAAGGAAAAGAACCAGAGACAGGGTCATGGGGGGCCAAGGCTCATTGATGCAGGTGGGGAGTGAAGGCTGGCCCGTGTGGTCTGATCCAACAGATGAGTTACTGTAGCTCAAACTGCTGAAACAGTTAATGCTGGTTCTGATAGAAAGAGGTCAGAACACACAGTGCAGAGCAGTCTGTTGGTCGGGGACCACCAGGGTGCCCAGCTGATCACAATGTTATTGCTGATCGGTATATGTTAGAAGTATGCATCCCAATATCATCCCAAATTGTATCCAGTGCATACTTTTTTAATCCATGCAGCTGCATCTTGAACGTTTATGCCATGCACAGATGCAAATCGTTAAATCTTACCATTCTTATTGAGTATAGTGTCTGTAGGAAACCAATTAATTGTTTCATGAAATAATACATTTAGAATTTTCAATTTGCACAGGACGTGTTATTGATTGTAAAATGATCAAATATATGAATAAATGGTCAACTGGAAATTCCAGTTTAATGACAAAACTTAATGTTTGGGGGTGTTTGTACAGGAGCTTTTGAAAATACTGAACCATAATTAGAAGACACATATGTAAACTTCTAAGAGACCACCAGTATATATAGTTTCTGAACACATAAAGTATGGTATTTTACATTTCTGCCCTAACTAATCCAAGGCCAATATTGCTTATAAATAAAGCAGTATATACATTTTTTTAAACCTCATTCAGTGCTGTGCTCAAGGCCGCTTCAGCAGAACATGCAGATGCATGTGTCTGTGAATAGAATAATAAATGAGCACTATTATCTGACCTGTAACCCCTCCTTCTCCTCCTCCTCCTCCTCCTCCTCCTCCTCCTCCCCCTCCTCCTCCTCCTCTTCCTCCTCCTCCTCCTTGTCTCCCAAACAGGAAGGGGAAGTACATGAGAGCAGACTAACCTCCACAGCTGCTGTGACCTCCACTCCCAGCAACAGCAAGGACTCAAAGGCCAGCACCAACAATACTGTCACTGTACTGAACACCCCAGGAGCCACAGCGAACACTACCCAGAATCCACCTGGAGCAACAGCAGGTGGAGGGGGTAAAAGCACCGAAGAGATGAGGAAATTATTCATCGACAGGGCCAAAAAGATTGACACTGTGTCGAGGGCCGGCTTCCCTCTGGCCTTTCTCTTCTTCAATATATTCTACTGGGTTCTTTATAAGATACTTCGACATGAAGATGTACATAAGCAATAGAGAAAGAAAGAGCAGAAATTATTCATATATGTACGCACACACACATTCTTGTACCACTGTAATACATGAGGACACTTCATTGACTACCTTCATTTCCCTGTCCCTTAACCCTGACTTTGGGAGCCATTCAAGATGACCTCAATTTGTAAAAATGTCCTGATTCTGAAGGCTCATATCAGTTCTCACTAACAATGTACAGAAACACACAAAGCTAGATCACCCACCACCCTCTGCATGGCAGCACAGAGTGGAGTGTTGCTCATATCTGACCAAAGCCAGTGCTTGTTTCTGTTACACAATAAATCTCAAGAGATGATTAACAGCTTCCATGTCACCTAAGTGGTCACTGACGTCAGTGGATGCAGAGAGTGTGTCCTTTAGCTTCTAGAAGATTAAAGAGGTCATATTATGCTCATTTTGTGGCTTACTATGTTAGGTTTACATGCTTCAGTGTTGATAAAACATGTTATTTTTCTCATACATGCCATTGTCTGCCTCTACCTAACCCCCCCTCCCCTCCCTGCTCGGACTGGTCAGCTCTCATAAGCCTTAGCAGGCACAGCCCACTGTGTAGATTCACTAGGTTTCAGTGGTACGTGTATAATGTGATGCAATATAGTAATGGAAGAGAAGACTGAATACAAACGAGGCATGTCAGGCAGTGCAGGAGCAGTGTTTTGTTCTTTTGTGTGCACTTTGGACTTTGTCACCTTTCAGACCTTTTATATGCACAAAAATCTAAATAACACTAAAGCACAGATAAACCCCCAACAAGCATAATATGTCCTCTAAAAAGCATGTAATATGCTCTCTTATCTAAATAAAATCAGGTAAATGTAATCTACTGTCTGACAGCCAACATTAGATTGATATTGTTCTGAAGCTGCATTAAGTGATTTTTGTACTGCTAGAGGAAGAGACAGCAACAGGTTGTTTCACAGACAAATGACAGATTAATGACCGGAGCAGAGGTAATCTCCACCAATCACAATTAACTACAGCAGCCAATGAGTGCATTTGTTTTATTAAGTGGACTGCATAGCATTGAAAGCATGTAAGGAATGGCTGATGTGTGGATGAAAGATTTCTATAACAAACCAGTAAAGCAGTGTCTGCAGATGTCCAGTGGCCTGTGAAAACGTCTCATCAGCATACTAATGTTTAAGTCTCTACAAACTAGATTCCCAAATTGAAATGCAGTAGGCAGGGTGCAGCTAAGTCCTGGTAGACAATCTGAGAGCTGAGATCTGGCTGCCTCTGGTCTAATTAAAACCTTGGTCTTTGCTGTGTGTAACACAGCAAAAGTGTGAAGGCAAATCAATTTTCATGGGTGGTTCTTGAGTTTAGTGAGCTCATATGCACTGCACTCTCCCAGTGTAAGCAATAAATATACCGGCCTTTGAAGCAAGTCATGTATCTATGCTCGAAGAAAGCACAACCACAAAACCCTTACACCCCTTTTAGTACATGTGGCTTTTTTTTTCTTTTAAGGCAGAAAGAGAAAACAATGTATAGACTTATAAAGATAATCCCTTTTAATCATCAGTTACAACTCATAGAAGTGTCTGCATCTGCAGAGACCCTGCCCTCTGCCTGTATTTTCCTATTGCTTTCAGGATGTTTGTGGGCATCCAACTTTGGGCAGCGTGTAGGGTGTCAGGTGGGGAATGGAGGTCTTTACAGGTCCAAAGATTTGTGCCAACCCTGAAATGTACTACCCAAACCAGAGCCGGCCCAGTCTGTTATTTGAAAGCTGGGACCCATGCAGAACTGAGAAATGCTGGACCCGAACCCAGTCAGGAGACCCAGACCTGACTGCATGAATTTCACAGCCGACTGCATTAACAGGTTAACCTTAATTTACAAGTTGTCTAAAGAACACTTAATGTCTTATATAATCCATATAATCATTCCTCCTTGCCAAGTAATTTAGGAAATTACAGCCAGGTTTTCTGGTATTTATCTCTTGCTGATTGGAAGAGCATGGCTAATTCACTTGTTATTTCACCTCCTCTTGCTGTCACAGGGTTAGGGTTAGGCACAAATTCTACTCAGTATGCTTTTAAAATCTACATGCTGAGCACATGCTGGTTGGACCCTTCTAAGTGCTTCAGTAGAACGTAATAGTCAAAAACGTGCTGCTCCTAGTGGAGAAGGGTTACTGAAGGGTTAATTATGGGAAACTGAGTCATTAAGGGCAGTTATTATCAGAATTGTCACTTCTCAGTGTTCAGTGTACTGGAAGTCCCGTTTGTCAGTGGAAGCTTACACCCTTGTCACCCGAGTGCTGTGTAATCAAATCAGAACTGTGCGCTCTAATGCTTATGCAACCCACATACGCACAATGAGTGGCACAATCATTTGTACTGTAATTGGTGGAGATTAGCCCTGTAATCATGAGTCTATGACTTTCGAACCCACACCCACCCACACCTTCACCAAACGTGGTGTCAGAGGTACATAAAAGGTCATGAGATCATTAGAATCCCGCCAGAGGCTAAATGTAATCAAAATATTGCATAGTACTTTGTGACTGAAAATGGACAGGATTAAATCTGCTCTCCTAAGTATATGGTGATTTCTAGTCAGGAGGCTGTTAAGATTTGTTGATAGACAAAGGAACAAGTGGACTGATTAATTGGTCAGCCATCATCACCATCCTCATTTTTCTGATGGTAGTGAGCCAAACCAAAACAAAGTCAGTGTTTTTATTTAAAACAGGATCCCTTTGAGAGAACCAGAAAGCGGTTGCATTGTAGTTGTCACCTAAATCCATATTAGTTTGTATATATTTTTATCAAATTTGCTGTTCTTTATGGATGAAATGTAGTCATAGTACTGTGTTCTCCTTCCCTGAAATTGCTACAGTGAGACAGCCACCCTAACCTGAGATGTTTACATTTGTTTCTAGTCTTTAAACACTGTGACAGAGACCAAGAAAAGCCTGAGAAACAAAGCACTTCATTTACAGACAGCGAACAACTAAAATGCTCCAGATATGGGAAGAATTTCATTTCAACATCAACCGTGATAAAAGGCTGCAATCATGGTCTGATTAGTGAGTACAGTTGTGGACAGCAGCAGACAATGTACTGTAACAGACTGGAGATGACTCCTCAAAGAAATATTAGGAAACACACACACATCAATAACACACAGTTTCGCCCACTCATGTCTTAAGCACAGCTCTTAAACTCATTACACACATGTACAGCTGTTACCAGCAACCCACACACTGTACATTGTTTTTATTGAACCATCAAATGGTAAAACATCCCTGCACCAATTCCCTGTTTACACAATGAGTAATGCTGTGGTATTTTTCTTCTGACTCGATCATTGAGTCATTTCAGCTGAAAGGGTAATTAAGTGACAGAGAAGGGACTTTACCCAAAATACAAACTCAGAACAACAGTCTCTGTGTCTTCTACCTGTTTAGAAACCTTAGGTCAGTCGCTCCAAACTGTAGAAACTATTGTATGTGTGGAAATCTTTTCTGACGTAATCAAACGATAAAGGGAGTAAGTAAAGTTCATTGGTTTTGTGTCTCTGAGCAGCCCCATCTGCTGCAGATTACATTCACAAGCAACTATTTTGCATTAGCAATCTAGATTTTGGAGGGAACCCAGTGCTGGATCAAACTTTTAAATGACCTAATTTGGAAAAAAAAAACTAAATGAAAGAGTGATTATATTCCAGGTGAAATTAAAGTGTCCTGTGTCCTATAAAGGTCTACATCAGTTATTACAATTAGTCCCTCTGAAAAGAATTTAGTCTGTTGCCAATTTATTGTGGATTATTCAATTTTGACCCTTGAGTACCCTTTCAGAAATTCGTTGTGTTTTCTAGGAACAACTTGGCTCTAGCCTTAATTCCAGTCAGCTGTAAACAATATCGCAGCAGCCTGCTGAGCTGTAGTATTACAAGATGGGTTTTCTTTCTGCTGAGACAGCTGTGAGTGCTTGAAATCAGTTTCAATCAAAGTTGGGCTAAAATTTGCAAAAACACCAGTTGTGTATGATCATTTAGCATTCCTGCTGTGTGACAGAAGAAATGCACAGTCACTCATGAAGTGTTTCCTTTCACACAGTTGGCCCTGACCCAGGATCTGCCTGATGGCTGGTTGCTCCTCTACTGTTTCATTTCTTTGCTGCTGCATGCTTTCGAACATGCTTGTCATTTCTGTAGCAGATGTCCCCTTCATGGACTACAAACACCGGTGCGGTTCCAGTTCAGCACTGAACTTTCCCACTCAAAGACCGCAGTGTTCTACAAGTTGAGCCTCCCGTGTTTCCTGGAAGGATGTCCAGTTAGCGTGTTAACATGAAGCCTTTCCGTGCAGTCGCTGTGCGTTATTTACACCAGTGTTTCCCCCATAGAAATATTTGCATGCTTCAAATGAAAACAACTTCTTGTTGTTACCATTAGTCCAGGAATTTCTGTTGTCTACAGACAAGTTCTTACCAACTTCAAAATCAAAGATATCTGTAGCTATGTTTCAAATTTAATGTTCACTCATTTTACTAGATAGCATATAGCAGCAGCCATTCATTTAGTTTGAGTATAGTGCCCATATTTCATATTACATACTAATAGTACAGATGTGTATTATATACAGTACAGTACTTATGGTCAGGATACATTTTTCAGTTAAAGGACCAGTGTGTGGGATTGCAACTAACTGAATACCACACGGCTTCCAAGTATGAAGGAGAGTAGCCGTGAAACTTGCAAAAACATGAAAGACCCTATCTACAGCCAGTGTTTGTTTATCCCTTCTGGGCTCCTGTAGAAACATGGCAGCTACACATAGCGGACTCTGTAAGGCGACCCACTCCCCCTGTAGATAAAAATGGCTCATTCTAACGTAGAAAAAACACTACTATTCCTATTGTCAGGTGATTATACACTAATGAAAACAAACATATGAATATATTATCCCATTTCTGCCAATAGATCCTTCTAAATGTTACACACTGGACCTTTAAGATGATAGAATGGCCTTTTGGCTTTTTTGCGCTGTGCTTCACTTTGATTATTGTGATTTTAATGTGAAAGGTCTGGACCACCAACAGCAGTGCAACTATCTCAAACAGGTTTTAAGCTGATTTTCATCATGTAAAATGAATGCAAATCAGTGACTGTGTGTAAGATAATGAATTCAAAATCAAAATCTGGTCTTTATGGCCTCTTGTTACTGTGTGATCCTTAATATTGCTCCAGTGAAGGGATATCTGTTCTTACACCCTGTGACCCTTAACGCACCCCCTCTTCTCCCATGGTTCACTAACTGATTAGAGCTTTCTGCAGGACCTTGCGGCCATGTTCAGACTGTGTTTGGCTGACCCACACTTTCTTGTTGGTTGCACCTGCGTATTATAATTTCCCTTTGGGGATAAATAAAGTATTTCTATCTATCTATCTTATGATGAAAAACCTCCCACCACTATCATTCTGATCACTACGTTTATAAATCATTTTTCCATCTAATCAGCTGACTAGTAGTCACCTAGTTTACACTAGTAGAAATTACATTTCTACCTGTCGAAATGTTGATTTAAGATAACTGTAAAACTATTTTTACATGTTACCACATATATTTTCACATGTTGAAATTCAATAGTCAAAACTGACTTACAGATATCTCTAATTATAGATACCAGTTATCACTTTTTCCCTTGTGAGAATAATATTTACACATACTTACATTTCTACACATTGAAAAAGAACAATTAAACATGAAAAACAATGAAGATAGTAAGAATCGAATTGGTTAGTTGTTAATATCTACAGCTGTTACTACCGCTGCTGATTAGATGTTAAAAGTGCTTGCCATAGTACGTGTGCAGTCGTTTGGTGACCTCATGTAATTCCCAGCATACAGCGTCTGTAAAGAGGTCTAATCAACCAGAAGACAACGGAGAACTGGGTGTGTTTGAGTTTCCTACTCGGGGCCTTGTACTTAATGCTTAGCAGTGGATGCCAGCCTTCCTCACAACCTCACAAACTAAACTTGATGCCAGTAGAGAATCTGGACGGGTTTACTGCACTGTTTTTAACTCTGACACTCACAAAACTACACAATACTATATGTACATTTCTGTGTTAGGTCAAAGATTATAAATTTTGTACAAAGAGAAAGAGGTTTTAAAATATTTTAAAATCTGAGTCAATGTTGTACGAGTCATGAAACTGTGTGCTGTTATTGTGCGTTTTGTCCTGATGTTCTTTTTGTTGCTGTTTGGATGAGACAGATCTGATTTGATTTTCAGACACTTTTCTACACAATATGCCTTCCTTCACTTTTACAAAGACAAATTGAGCTGAAGTACTGGAGCCATGGGCAGGGGAGCTTGCAGAGGAGGGGCCTGGAGCACCCCAAGTGCCACCCCAATATCCTTACCTCCTCCTCTTCAGCTGTGTTTCAGAGGCTATAGCGGGCCCCATTTTAAAGCTAGAGTGAATATACTAGTGTCATCTAAAAACATGCAGTGTTTTGCATGTGGTATAAATGAGTTGAGAGTATTTGAATAGAAAACTGGATGACTGGACCCCTGCAGTCTGGAAACACCCCTGGCCACGAGTTAGATTTCCATTGCAATTTTCCCTACAGGATGTTCAATACACTGTATGTAAAAAATATACACATAAGTCTGAAAAGGTTTCACAATGTTTAATCTGAGCCATGAAGTTTGTTATGTTTGCTTTGAATTTATACTCGCATTGTGGTTCAAATGTGGTAAAAGTGTGTGGACATGTGGAAAAGTTTTTGTCAAATTGTGTGCATATCACAAGTTTTAGTTCACCACAGTGTTAGAACTCCATGGAAAATCTTTCAGGGGAACTCTGGATGAATCTGACTACAGTCACCTCACAGCTCAGCTGAAAACTGACCAGTTTCATATCTTAGAGGTTGTATTTCCTTAAACTGTTTTTTCAGACACATTTTTAAACAAAATTTCACGTTACTCACACCCTTGTAAGTTTTCAGTCAGATTTAAGTCTCACAAATCTGTCAAAACACAATAAATTGTTAATTATATATAATATATAAATATATACTGTATGCTGGTTTAAAGCTGCAGTAGGTAACTTTTATGAAAATAACTTTTTGTCATATTTGCTGAAACTTTCACTATATCCTGACAGTAGTACATGAGACAGATAATCTGTGAAATAATCAGGTTCCTCTGGCTCCTCCTAGTGCTCCTAATGGTATTTACAAGAATCCACCGGGCCTGAAAAAATAAAAAGATCAGTTTCAGCAAACATGACAAAAAGTTATTTTTTATAAAAGTTACTTACTGCAGCTTTAAAGGTGGAAATACATGCAGCCCCCTCATACATTAGCCGAGTACAGAGTTGAGAGCACACACTATTTTTTGTAAAATAAGATGTGCATATTTTACATTGTTCCAATTAAATTCTATTGGATTAATGTTGACTGTCTGTCCTCTCTCGTCTCTCAGTCCACCTGGATTACTTGTGTAATGCTGCCTTGCTTAACGGCACATAGGAGAGATACACTGGATCAAGCGTGCCATTGCTGAATCCGTACCTGTCCTGCACATTGCTTCACACAATAAGCATAACCCAAAGTGTCACCCCATTATCCTTACCTGCCACTCCAGCTAGAGTGAAGATACTGGTATCATATGAAACCTAAAAGACCTAACACATCCATTGATACCAGCCATGTCATGCTAGCATGTTGGGATGAGGGCTAAATAACGCTCCAAATTTAGGCAACATTTTGGCAACGAAAAGACTGGCATTTTTAAAGGGATCCCGTGACATCTGGATATCTGAATGACAATGGGTTCTATGGGTACCCACAAGTCTTTGCAGACACGCCCACTTTATGCTAATCCCATGCAGTTTTTATAGTATAAATGTGTTATTTTCTGCAGACTGGTGTCTATTATATTCCTGCATAAGTCAGTGCCCCAGTTGTTCCACCCCAGTCAAAAAAGTCTGGACACGGCCCTGAATGAGAATTATGAATGAGAGGTATTAGAACAAGTTGGTATAACATGATAAGTTTGATGAGTTTGTATGCCATAATAGCATAAAGATCTCTTGCTATAACTTAAAATGCATCTTATTACAATACACAACAACAACACATCACGTTATAACGTGATACTGATCCATTTTTCAAATGTGCCGCTGTTATCATTGTAAAGTGTGAGAAAGAAAAGATTGACAAGCAACTGTAACTCAGGGGGGCTTGGCGTAGTAACGGCCAATTTACAACATATTGGTAAATGCTAGAACATTGCATAGAGAAAAGTCATAAAAGCAATGAACTGACAATATTTAACTGCAGTTTCCCAACATTAGTTAACATTTGACCATAAACTACTGGTCATATCAAACCAAGTGAGGATTAGGGTTTGCTTTAGAGGTCCAGTGTGTAACATTTAGGAGGATTTACTGTCAGAAAAGCTCTTCTCATTCCCAAGTCGTCAAATACAGACGTCAGTTAGTTGCAATCTGTCACTGCTACTTCACTGTGTTCTTCTGTCTTGTTGCAGCCTGTTTGGAAGCCAGTCCAATCCAGACTGTGACACAGATGAGCAGCCGCTAGGGCAGGTTGACCTTCCCCCACAGGCACAGGAAATACATCCTCAGCTGGGCCTTTTTTATCAACGGCGCCTGTGTTCAGCCTGCACTTCAGGAGATCCCAAAAACCAGAGGGGTGACATCCCCAGATTCTCGCTCGAGAACAGAGGAAGGACACAAGATAAGGAGGACGAGGGAAGGAGGGGTGTATAGGAAGAAGAAGGAGGAGGGTAGTGTAGGGATGTTCCTGAATTTGAATCTGATATTTTGCAACGTATAAATAGTGGTGTTTACATGAAAACAAAAACGTGTTCTTTTGTTCTTTCCAAATGTATTCAGTGTTGTTTTTTAGGAGGTTCACTTGGAGTCACTGTGGTCTTGCTAGTATTCTTGCATGTTTGGATAGCAGTTATTGGTTTCCATTTATTTCAGCACAGTCAACATGCAGAGACCTGAACCTTGGTGTAATGTATGACTGAAAAGCATGTTGTGTAAGAGCAATTACACAGAGGACACACAATAAGCTAACATGGACGTAGAGAGGAGGAGGAGGAGAACGTGAGGTTGGCAGCTTCGGAAATGGTTGATGTCCAAGTTTTTTTCATGTTTTTTTTTTCTCACGTCAAGAAACAGTGACAGTGAAGAGCTCAGGTGTATGGATGGAACAGGAGTAAGACTGGTGTAGAAAAAGGGAGGAGCAGGTGTGAAGGAAGCAGGAGGGCAGGTACAACTAGCTGCATAAAACCTGTAATTACTATCCTACGGAGTTTACTTAGCTTTTGACTCTTTCGCTCTCTCGCTCTCTCTTTCTCTCTCTCTCTCTCTCTCTCTCTCTCTCTCTCTC
>JAGRRF010007494.1:2430848-2447825 GCA_019097615.1 Morone chrysops
AGAGTGAGAAAGCCTATGACTGTGTGACGGGGAGAGAAAGAGAAGACACAGAGAAGAAAAAGCCAGTGAGACATAGAAAGGCGAGAGAGAGAGAGCAGAGGAAACAAAGTGTGAGAGGCAGACGGAGGAAGAACAAAGTGTGAAGGGCTTTTTGCTGCTGCTGTGCTTGGACCATGTCTCTGAATGGGAAGGTGGCTTTGGTGACAGGGGGGGCTCAGGGCATTGGGAAAGCTGTGGTCCAGTCACTACTCAAGAGCTCAGCCAAGGTCAGTGCTGTTAGCTTCAGAACCTTATCACTTTAGTGCTTTAACTTTATGTTTCCTGATGCAGCTGTGCAGCTTTAACTCTTATTATCTGTGCTGTTTCGAAACAACCTGTTTCGACCACACTAGAATGTATTTCAGTCTTCACTGTCTGCATGTTTGCTGTGCTTTTATTGATTCAACTTGAACTGACTGCACACTAACACTGCTTTAAGTTCTTCACTTCTTTGTTGGGAAACATTTTATCTCAACTTTATCACATTTGTTTTCTGTAGCAATATGTCACTGTCACTCCACCGCTGCCTTCCTGCTTTTAAATGTTTTTAAAGGTCAGGGCATATGTTGAAATAGAGCCGTGTTAATGTGTCTTACACTAGCTCATGAGTCTCAAAATTTGTTTTAATAATGTAAGATTAAGTGGCTTTTTTAACGAGGGATCTGACAGTGAAGGAAACGTTAAGGGCAAGAAATTTAAAGCAAAGAGGCTTAGGAGGTTATTATTAGTTTCTTTCACGCCTTGTGAAACTGTGGTAAGATGTCATTAGACTTTTATTGTTGTTCTTTATCTGAGCAGCCTGACTTGACTAGTGACATGATAACATTGAAACCAAAGTATTAGTACTATAGCTTCTGCAGAGATGGACAGAAACGTCCTCCCGCTCTGCCTGCATGTCTGTGTTTGTGTGTGTGTGTGTGTGTGTGTGTGTGTGTGTGCGTGTGTGTGTGTGCATGTGTGAATTTAAAAGGTCCAGCTCACTAACAGAGTTTGTGGCTCAGGTGGCAGTGGTCGACCTCAACAAGACCTGTGGCGAAGAATGCAAGGCACAGCTGGACGCCGAGTTTGGAGAGGGCAACTGCACCTTTATTCCCTGTGATGTGTCCAATGGAGACGCACTGAGAGGTAAGGCTGTCTGTAGGACAATGAGTGCAGAGATAACAACATCACTCACTACTTGTTGAATGACACAATATGAAAACTTTAGAGATAAGATTTCCTCAGTGCATTCAGTGTGTTATGTAATCTAATAGCCTCTTATTATGACTCCTCATGTAGCCTGCAGAATATGAGTGTTCACAGGAGGGTTGCACTTCGCTCACCCTTTCTAAACTTCCTTGTGATGAATGAGGAAGTGACAGAAAGAACCTAAAAGTGAGGGACTATTTTTGGCACGCATTAGAAACTTTTTCCTGGAAAGAGCTGTTGCGCTCTGAGTTGGTTCAGCGGGTGTGAAAGAGCGGGTTCAGTCAAACACAATATGTGTGATAACAGCGAGCCCTGGTAACTCCGGTGTGTCATAGCAACAGGTTGCACCTGTGGTCCAGCTAAAGTTTTTCTAGTCTTGCTTTGCAGCCACATGAGCATTCATTTTACTGTATTTCAGTTATTGGTTCAACATGATTGCTTACTGCTCCATGTACTGCTGTGCACTTATACGTTTTCTTTTTCTGCAGACCTGTCAGTGCTGCTGCGTGTGTGTGTGTGTGCATGGGCGTGTCAGGGTGAGAAACAGAATAAGAAGTGAATTAAAGTCTGTGTATATGAATAAGTGTGCCTTGAGAGGGAGCGAGGGAGAGGAACAAGGATTCATTGTCTGACAGTGAAAAAGTAAATCCCTTCAGGCTAACGGCTGTGGAATGCTGTTTGGTGTTACTCCTAACCGTGTGATAGTACTACAGTTGATGTGGACACACAGCGTGAGCCTGCAACAGTGTGGATGACAGTCTGTGCGTGTGCATATGTGTGATAAGAAGAGATTCATTGTGTTTATAGGTGTGCATGTTTCTCTGCAAGCATGCACAGTGCATGTTTGCATGTGTGTTTTGCAAAGGTGGTGAAGGTACACAACTTATTTACTCAAGTAAAAGTGAAACTACACTGCAAAAAAGGAATCTTAAGAAAGTAAAAAAGCTTTGTTCTTTCTTCTTCAGTTACGACAAGGTCATTTATTTTTATTATGTTGTTTGAAGTTATTTAGTTATTATTAATCTAATTAAAATAAAACATTCTTAAATTCAGCTCAATAAAGTGACCAAAAAACTTACTTTAAGAAAGTGTATTGTTTGTAAAAAGAACAAATTGCTCACATTTTTTCCAGTTTTAGGGCCCATTGCAGTCTTTCAGTGGCTAGATTCTAAATATCTTAAAAGTGGTAAGTTAACATAACTTCATTTCTGAGTACCTAATTTCTGTGAATTAACCTCAACTTGACCTAAAATGAACTCTTAAATAACTCCATTGTTTTGAGTGCACTTAAATTTTGCAGTAGTAGTGGTCATATTATTCCACTTATATGTTGAATAATATAAGTTCCATTGAACTTGTTTTGTTCCACTGACTTTCTTTAAGTTGACACACAGTGTTTTGTGATTTGTGATTCGACCATTTGGATAATCACTTAATTGTAAATTGTTTTCATCAGCTGCTTTAGTTGAAGAAAAGTGAGTAAATTCAACGTAAGTGGTATCATTTGTATAAAGAAGATGGATTTAAGTTAGTTATTATTAGTTAGTTATTCATTTAAATTCTGTTAACACGTTTTAAATACGTTTGGAGAAATACTGCATATGAGATTAATATGCTTACTAGTTTTAATGGAATTGGTACAATTAACCTAATTTACCCAAGGTACCTTAAAATTTTTTTAGTTATTTCTACTCAAATCAAATATTTTTGAGTTGATAAACTTAAACGGTTTAAGGCAATCAGTTTCCTCAAACAATTTGAGTTAAACTAACTCAGTTTTACAGTGTAGAAGGGCGGTTATTGCAGTGTGCAGGCTCTGAAGTACTCAAAGTATTAAAAGAGCCATTAATAGTAATTACGTATTGGTAAAAAGTACTCTCTCACTTTCTTTAAAGGACATCTCTACCGGCTGTTTCTGTACAAAGTTAACTGAAACTTTAAATTGAGTCATATCTCCCTCTTTTATCTGTTTCATCCATTGGAGGTCTTTTACTTTGTTTTTGTCATTTTTGCCGTGTTTTGTCTGTCAGGCGTGGTATGCACTAGTCTTGATGCAAAAATATATAATAATTAACAATTTCTCTCAAATGCATTCAAACTAAAGAAAGGAAAATGATACACAGATATATGTATAAAAATGTGGGGGATTTATCAAAAGTTGTCGTAAAAATAAATGCTCAAATAAAGTAGAAATACCTGAAAAACGACTTAAGTACAATAATGGAGTATTAGTACTTTCTGCCTCTGTTTTTTGTCCATGCATCTTCAGTGCGCATGACACTCGTGTGTACACGCGGATGAGTCGATTAAAAGCAGGTTCGTTTGTTTCAGAACCAGTGTGGAATTTGGCAGGTGGTGACACAATCAGGTTTTACCATCTCAGGTTTCTGCCTTCAGTTTCAACCACATCTGTCTGCTCACATGGGGAGTTAAACAACTTGCAGTAGGCTTATTGCCCAATGCATGTCCCCTTATGCACACTGTCTGTCTGCAGATGTTCAATCAACATGACTGCAGTCAGTTTGGCAACATACACAAGGAAGCAAAACATGAGGGCTTACACTCTGTGGTGGGGGGGGGAGTGGCTTCTCATTGTTAGAGAGCAACGGAAAAACACACAAATGCTTTCATCGAGTGAGATTTTCTTTCTTGCAACAAAGATTTTCCTTTTTTATTGTAAAATAAGATTTAAAACAATACAAACAAACAATATGAGGTAACATTCACATAAAAAAAAATATTATTATATTTATTATAGGTATGAATATAAAATAAAATAAAACAAAATATGTGGATGTTCAAGAATATGGGCTATTACCTTCAGTCCTTAACACTACACTGTAGTATGTGAGCTGAGTTGGGAGCTCAACAGGCCATCCCTAGGGAGGGCTAATCATGAACAGTTTCATTTTGGGGAAGGGTCTTAACATCTTAACATTTGTTGAAACTTTCACTATATCCTGACAGTAGTAAATGAGACAGATAATGGATGAAAGAGTGGCTTAGTGCTCCAGAGTACACTGTAATTGAGTAAATGACTGGCTTGTATAAACAGTGTGCTCTCATGATGGCCAACTCTCCCCTCTCCCTGTGTCCCTCTTTCCTGATGATCCTAACACAGTCATAATCAATGTAAAACAGTGGAGAGTAGTATTTCTGCTCTGATTTGGAGTCATCACTGTGTGAGCTGAAGCTGGAAGAAAGCCATCCTCATCCTTACTGTATAAGATCCTGTGTTAGTGTATAAAGTCAGTCACTGCTGGCTTTTTGTTTCTGTTGAATAGATGCATTCCAGAGCACTGTGGACAAGTTTGGTCGCCTGGACATCGTTATCAACAACGCCGGCATCAACAATGAAAAGAACTGGGAGAAGACCATACAAGTCAACCTGGTAAGATAACAACACTTTCAGTCAAGTTTATACAGCCCAAACTAATCACAAATTTCTGATTTATGAGCTTTTCAATCTGTACAAAATACAGCCCCCACTATTGGTGAGTCCCTGACTTATGTATTGCATATGTGGGAGGAAGGACTGCTTGCACATGTACCAGTATCTACTTCATATGAGGCTCTCAGTGACCCTCAAGACCACATCCCCCTCCAGCCTGGTCTCACCAAATGGTGTATGAATAACACGCTAATGTCTGCAGTGGTTAACTTTTATACATTTCTTTCACTATATCCTGAAATGTCCTGAAAAGTGGCATGTGTGTATGCTATCCGTTGATATCTCGTAGCCCCCTCAGAAAGTGGACATGTTTACCTGACTGTTAGCCTGTCTCATCTGCTTACTGAAAGCAAGAATGTGCCTCTGCCAAAATATGCCAACAAAATAATAATTACTTAAATTACTAAAAATCTAACGTCACGTTTGAAATGTTTATTCCAGCAGTATAACATTTTGGCGTCTGGGCTTCGATCCCAAATACCTCAAACCCCAAGCCGGAGCCTACAGGTGGCAATACTGATGCAGGGCAACAGTGGCATTGACAGAGCAGAGGGAGAGCTGGGAAATTTGCAGTTTAAATAGACCGCCAGATTGGAAGGGTGTGCTTAGTTAGTGCTTAGGGAGTGAGGCATGTCATGTGTGTTTAGCAGTGCAGCTCGAGTTGACTGCCTGAACTAGCTCGCAGGCTTCGCTCCATTTATATGCCTGAATGCATTTGAGTGGTCAATACTCTTGGCAAGAAAAGAAAATGTCTGACCTGTATAATGTTCTTTGGTGTTAGTTAGTGAAAGATGCACTTTCATAGGGTTAAATATATCAGAATTAAGTTTATGGAGGTGTCATTCACATGTTAAGGAAATCAATATTTCAGATTACTTGCAGATGGGGATGCCTAGTTGGTAAGATTAATAAGTGGTGGACCCATTATTCAGCTATGTGGTACTCTGAATTAAATGTTCATTCCTTAACTAAAATCAATTTAACTCACTGTAACTGATGTTTCTTTAGAAGTAGGACGTCATGAGGAAAAAAGTGTAAAATATTGCTACTCTGAAGCACTGAAAAAGCAAGGAATACAGAGGGGTTGTAGCTTTTTAGTTATTACTGTTAATTCGGAGATTGTTCACCTTCCTCCAGAACTGTGCTGAGGAACAGCAGGTTAGAGATTTCCTGAACCTCGTTTAGTCTACATGACATGGAATGCCAAGAATGGTTGAAAGCTCAAAGCAGACCGGCAGTCAAAACATTTTTGAAGAAGTTAGTTGGAATGTGATCCAGATGGGATCACAGGTCACAACACACAAGTAACAACATGACCAGGTAGCACTTAGTACATATACTTTGTGAGACTTGAAAACAGTGCTTACATGTCTTTATAATAGAGGTGAATCATCAGTTGCTTTGCCAGAGCCAGTTCGGACTGCACAGTTAATAAAAGCTGCAACAGCAGGGCCACACACAGGGCCAGGATCAGTAGTTGCCTTATGCAGATTGAGACAGAAATGGTAGATGTAAGACCCACTGCAGGCCAGTGTATGTATTTGTGCGTTTGCCAGAAAGAATAGTTCATTAATGTGTCAATGTTAGCCAGCAAGCTAATTTTCAACTGAAGTTCTTTGGCAAGGTGTTCAAAATCCAAATCATCACATTTTTGTGTCTGTGACCTCCGCTCCTGATGACAGACATCAGTTAGAAAGGAAGTGGAGTGAGACTGGGGAGGCCAAACTTTTTGTGTTGCTGAATATTCTAATTTAAGTTGTGCTGTTCACTGTTAGCTAACAGTTAGCACAGTTAGATATCCAACTTTAAAGGTCCAATCTATTCACCCAATAAATGAATGAATGACTTATTGAAAAAGGTTTTATCCTGTGTGTTTCTCATCTGATAAATGATGACACCATCAGAAAATATCACCCGTGTAGATTTACTTAGTGTTTAGAGTGATTTTCACTCTTACATTTCAAATTTTTGTTTAAAGAACAATAAGACTTCATACATACAGTATATAGACTGACTTAAACTTTTAAGTCGGTTTCTCAATGTTCCAAAAATGCTTGGAAACACAACCTTCTGGCCCAAATCAGATCAAAGTCAGTAAGTGTTCTGTATATAATCAGTGCCAAAATCACTTTCTGCCAATTGAGCCATTGTTTTCCTGTCCCACTAGGACATAAACCAACAGCTACTAAGGCAATAAGAAATTCACTTAAGACGGATCCTTCTACGATCTCATTTAAAACTTGACCCATTGTTGTTTCAAAGTGACCACACATTGTCTTGTGTTTGAAAGAAATGGAGCACCCAGTGCTGCATTTTCATCAATTTCTATTTAAACTATAGGCCAACCAGTAGAAACCTGAGGGAATGTTGCCGGTGGTTTATACAAGATCTGATATGAATGAATGATAATCCCTCAGCCCAGTCTTCTAAAAGATAATGATTAACATACAGGTCTCTAGTTTGACAGCAAGGGTGCAATTGGCAGATAAGGCAGAACCACAATGTTATCTTTGCACTCTTCCGTTATGAATTTTTTGCTGACAGTCATTGACAGCTTTGACTACTACATTACTGTCAGACAGACAACTGGTTATCAGATCTTTTTTCTAATTCATAGAAGCTCTGAACAGGATGCACAAACAAAATAAGTGCACTAAACCCAGGAGGATACTCTGATATACAAATCAAACACTACTACTAAGCTGCAGAGGTCATATCTGGTGAAACTTTGTCATGAGACAGATAATCTGGTTTATCTTGCTCCTCCTAGTGTGTTGACTCTCATTCCCAGGAGACACAACAATCAACAGTCTTCAAGTCACCAACACAAAGTGTTGGTATTTGATGACCTGTAAATAGGACCCAGCCATCAACTATCTTTCTTGGCTCTGATTGGTTGGTTTCCTTCAGGCCCAGTGGATTACTTACAAATGCCATTTGAAGCACTAGGAGGAATCAGAGGAACCTGATTTTTATCTGTCTCATGTGCTACTGCCAGGATATAGTCAAAGTTATTTTTCTAAAAGCCACGTACTGCAGCTTTTATATTATAATAATATCAAATTACAAAGAACTCATTGATGAGTAGCAACAATAGGATATAAGTTATGGACTATGGGCTATTTCTAATAGGCAAAAGTGTATAAAAGTCACATGTTTTACATACAGTTTAACACTAAAATACTACAATATATATATTTTTGTTGGTTACAATATATTACATTAACTTAATGTAATTTCTTGTCTAGAAGAATATTTATTTCATTAATAAATTGTAGCCTTGCAACCATGCAAGTATCCAAAAAGAATAAGAAAAAACACCACGTTACTAATTGTGAGTACACAACACTTTTACACAAAATTATGATTTTGTATGCATGCAGAATTGTAACTGGTTTAATAAGCCTTCAAAAACAATATACCATAAATGAGCCAATATGAAGGAAACACACAGCTTTATTTTTAAGATGAGATTTCAGTGTGTCCCGTTGCATTCATGTGCATAAGCAGTTCCCTCAGGTAAATGCAATATATTTTGTCTGGAGGCTGCTGGGTTTAAAATCTACTGAAATAACATTATGTGGAGCTGGTGATATTTTATATGACCTTTTCAACCAGTTCTAGCAATACTGTCGTGGTTCAAAAACCGCTTTACTGATATCCTTAATGCTTCTGCTGTCAAACTGGAGGCCTCATTCTCCCTAAAAGACCCCAGAGTGCAACATCCCCTCTCCAGGCTGTTCAGACTCCTCCATTACATCAGCAGGCCTAAGTAGAATCTCAGCATGCAGTTCAACTTCCAGCACTGGAAATACATGGACAGCCTCTCAATTTATACTCATAACCCCATCACTCAAAAGGCAAAAAAAGCAAAGTTCACATGAGTTGACACAGTTTTTCAGCTGCTCAGATACAGGACCTGTCTTTATGGTGTTAGGCTCTTGAGTCCTGAGCTGGTGTACAGATGGTTGTCCTGCATGCAGCCATGCAATAAAATGAGAACAGCAATGACATCCATTCAGAGAACGTAATGAAGAGAAGTAAACAACAGTAAATGGACAGTAGATTTAAGACCATATCATATCATTTGATACCAACATTTTTAACTGAAATTACTCCTTTACAGTCCTTCCTTTCCTGTCATAGTTGCATCAGCAGAGCATTATTTTGTAAATAAAAGCTAATCCCAAATGAATTACAGAGCAGCATGTCACAAGAGAAACAGGCTTGTTTTCAGTAAAATGTGACCAGACCTTGTTACATACACTGTTGGCGTGGGAACAGTGATGGCTGTGTGAGAGGCAGGGGCAAAAAAGGGAACCCCAGAGGGCACTTTATCACATTTTGCCCACTGGAAAAGCACCCTAGATAGCACAAGAGTGATGCACTAGAGTGATGTTAGTTGTGGGTACCTCAGGGCACTATCTTATTCATCTGTTTTCCCTTTGATGTGCTCCCTCTTGGTAATACTATGCATAGTTTAATCTCACTCATTCAGATACATTTATATACACTTAATGCACTTTGAGTACATTCTCACAACATTCCTTTTACTAGACTCTTCTACAATATTTTCTAGAAACTAGCTGCCAAAGCTAGCTGCTTATTGCAAAAAATATAGCAAAAATATTGGGCTTTTATTAACCTGAGCTGTCTTTCACCATGTTATAATGTCATAATGGATGTAATAACCATTAATACTAATGACAGAGCCTTAGGATGGTGGTGTCAGTTGGTCAGAGCAGGATATCACAACACCAACTGGCCAAATTTCTATGAGATATTTTGTGGAGATTCAAGATCCCCACAGGACCTAGCCTTAATCTTTGCCCTATCACCAACAGCCCAAACTTTGTACTTCTCCACAGTAAAAATCTAAATATAAAGAGCAGGTTAACATGAGCTTTACTGAGTACATTCAGGGTCCCAAGTAGACAAGAATTTAGTGGTAAAATTTTGTTTGGCTTCAGCAAAGCTCTAACAATAGCAAAATATGTAGTCCAGTACGTTGCTTGTTCTTTCCAACACTTTGTGCAGCAGAATGAACATTGCAACATTGAGTTTTAGACCTTTACCTTTGTGATATACTGTATGCATTTCATCATCTGTTTGTTATCATTTGCTGTAATTGGGGGGAAAATGACAAATTATTTTAAAAACATTCATTATGGCACAGCATATATTTTACAGAAGTCCATTAAACACATACATATCATCTCATTACCATTGAATAGTATTTCTGTTGGGTTTCTATATAATTCAGTAAGTAAAATCTCTAGTGAGAACTGACTGCACAGAGGACATCTGTATCAACACCTCCACTTATCAGTAGGTTCACACATTCTTTGCTTTCGGTTTCACTTCCTGCTCACATATGCTGAATTTGCCTTTTGTTTTTTCTTTTGCCTGTGTTGTCTCCTTATCTTTACAGACCTCTGTAATTAAAGGGACCTACTTGGCTCTGGAACACATGAGTAAAGAGTACGGCAAGGAAGGCGGCACCATTATCAATGTATCCTCTATGGCAGGTAACACATACACACACGCACACAAACACCTTATCAACAGCAAATGATTCACTGCAGTCTCCCCTTTTCTTCGGGAGAGGCAGGAGCATAGCAGATGGTGATGTGGGAGGTGAGGATGGACTGATGGCAGTGTAGAAGTTCACCATCACTGATTTTAAGGGGTTGGTTTGGAAGTAAATTCTCTGCTGAGCTTTTTTGGTGAAACTGATGCTCCCACTTGAGGTCCTGGGTGAAGCTGAAGGACTCCAGTGTTGACTGGGAAGTCGCACAGGGTGATGGGGGTGGGTGGGACTGGGTTCTCCTTGAAATCCACAATCATCTCCACTGTCTGTAGAGCATTAAGCTCTAAGGTGTTCTGTCCACACCAGGTCATCCAATGGTCAATCTGTAGGCGAACTCATCCCCACGAGAGATGGTGGTGCGGCCACCTGTCAGACAGGAAGTCAGTTATCCACCTGCAGGTGGAGTCAAGCACCCCCAGATGGGAGATCTTGTTCCTGTGGTAGAGCCTGGGATGATGGTGTTAAAGGCAGAGCTGAAATCCACAAACAGTATCCTGGATAGATTCCTGAGCAGTCCAGGTGCTGGAGGATCAAGTGGGAGGCCGTGTTTACTGCATTGACTACCTGCTAGCTCTGTAGCCAAACTGGTTTTGAGGTGGGACAGCACAAGCTGCTCAAATTACATCATTACCACAGAGGTCAGAGTGAGAGATCTGTAGCCATTGAGTCCTATGGTAGTATGTGGCATGTCTCCAGTCAGGTGTTAAAGACCAGAGATAGCTGATCAGCACAGTGCTTCAGGCGGGAAGGAGAGACATAGTCTTGTCCGGCTGCTCTTCAGGGGTTCTGTCTCTTGAACAGTCTGTTGCTTCTCCCTCTTCAGTCTTTCTCCAGGATAGTCTCCATTGTGGTAGGGCCCTCTGAGGTTGAGAGCTGTGGAGAGGCCCATGCCTCTGTTGTGCAGATGGGGTCCCTTTGTCTTTCAGTTTGACAGTAATCACATTCAGATCATTGACCAGGTCATTAGTGAAGTGGCGGGGCTTTAGGTTTATAGTTGGTCATCTGTTAACCCTTTCAGACAGATCCAGAGTCAATTGCTGAGAACTTGTGTTGAAGTTTCTCAGAGTTCACGTAGCATCTCCTACCACCATGCTAAACCTGTATTTTGATTCTCAGTTAGCTGTGAACCAGGGTTTGACAACTGGGCCATGATGTTACATAGTCCTCCTCACAGAAAGTGTTGCAAACATAACAGTCAGTACAGCCAAGCACGCTCAAAGATCCTCTACAGCTTCTCTGTTCCACTTCTTTGTCGTCCTCACACCAAATTTACAGAGCTTTTATTTTAACCTATATGCAGGAATAGAGAACAGGTTTGTTTGTTTGCTCCACACGTAGTATCTGATCAGCGAGCATGCGCCCTGCATCCTGCACGTTGGCCAACGGTGGAATGTAAACACCAACCAGAATGAACATAAAATTAGTTTAAATTAAAAATTAGTCTGAAATTACAGAGTAAAGAAGAGTTAATCATTAACTTTTGTTTAATTTGATTTGTGCAATAAATTTGCAAGGTATAAATGTGTGCAGAGACACTGAAACTAGTGACACAACAGTCCTAGTCTTAAGCACATGGCTTGTGGACCACTCCTTTCTAAAAGACACACATATTTATGTCAAAATGTCATGGATGATGAATTTCTCCAAGTCTCTGGAAAGCCAGGCTTATGAAAACAGTTCCTCTCTTCCTTGAGTGCATGTTAAGGGGGAAATACACGAGACAAAAAACAACCATGACAGGTTGGCAGACATCCACTAGAACTAAAACTGTTGATCTGGATCATTCTGTACCTCAGTCTCCGTCATGGAAAAGTTCACACTCACAAAATGTTCATCTGTGTTTTGCTCTCTACAAACACACACCCTCACTCACACACACAGACACGTTTTACAAGGTAATTCCTGCTCTTTTATGATTTTATATAGTCCTGATGGGCCATTACTTCCCAGGCCAGGTCTGTAAAAGCTGTAACCTTAGTCTAAACTCAAACAAAAACCCTGCAGGAATAAGTTGTTCTAAGGAAGCACCAGACCACATTATGTATACATTACACAACTTTAAAGACCACACAAGCTTTTGATGGGACTGGGAGCAGTTAATTAAAAGGATTAGTGAAAATGTCACTAGATTTCTCTCCTCATGAAAGGATAACATGCTGTTCTTAATCCAAGCAATCAATCAACCACACACACTGGATGAATAAACTGTTAGCTTGTTCCTGTTTGGTTATTCCAGAGAGACGCAAAGTATAATTGTATTGTTGTGACTCTTTGCTGCTATTCGCCAAGTATCATTAACACCAGTATAATTTTTCTTTTTTTTTCTTTTTTTAGTTTTCCTGAGGGGGCTAGAATCAAAGTAATGGGGGTCAAGGTCTACAGCACAAGCTGCTCAAATTACATCATTACCACAGAGGTCAGGGTGAGACATCTGTAGCCATTGAGTCCTGTGGTCCTTGATTTTTTGGGGACAGGGATGATCTTGAAGCATTTCTTTTACAACACGGACCACCTGTGGGATGTAGTCCAATAATCACTCTCCTTTTACCTCTGTTTTGATCTCCACCACCTCTAGAGGAAAAGTATTTGGCTTGTTAGCTGCTAAATGTTTCATTATGTTCACCAGTTAGTTGCTAAATGTATCTCTCATTTAGTGCTGGGCAGGTAGCGTGTGTTTTTCACAACATACGTTTTTTGTGGAGTATCGTTTAGAAGCCTTGAGTTTGGTATTATGACCATTACCATGTTGATTTTTTTGCAGCCAGCAATGGTGCTGTGCTTTCTGTCTAGTTTTGACTTGTAGCAGGTCACACACACTCTCGTATTCCAGATAAACAGTGCACTAAAATATATTTATGAAATGATTTCAAGAGAGAAATAGTCAACACATTAACAGAATATTGATTAATATCTGATCAACACTGCCTGGTTTGACAGTTTGATGAGTTCCGTGCAGTGAGCTGGAAAGACTCAGGCATACCCTGCTTTATGGTGTGTTTTACTGTAAATGGGACCATTTACTAAATGAACATCTTGCTGAATGGAAGAAGACTGAAATTAAAGAGTGAGACCATAAACTCATCAGAAAACTGTTTACTGAGCTCATAAATAAAGTGTGAAGTCTGGTCCTTTCTGCACATGACTCAATACTATCAGACTTTTTTTTTCCAGCCAATGGAGCTGCCCCCCGCTGGCCATTAGAAAGAATACAAGTTTAATACATTTTGTCTTGGCTTACCTTCACAGACCAAGAAGCTCTGACCCTTATGTATATACGGTCAGTGGTTTTTCACAGAGAACTGATGGAAATGCAGTTGATGAGAGTGGAGTTTATGGGTTGTGTAACTAAATCAAAGAGCTGGAAGAAGTAAAAAACCTAAGCAGAGTCAGTCGATAATGTTCTATGTGTCACCATGAGTGATGTAAAACAATTGATGGTGAGGTTCAGGAAACATTAGAATAATTTTTCAAAATCTATATATAGCTATAGATCTAAAGCTTTTTCAGCTTTTATACCTTTATTTGATAGGACAGCTGGAGACAGACAGGAAACGGGGGCAGGTCGGATTCGAACCCTGGGTCGCTGCAGCAAGCAGCCTTGGTACGTGGGTCACCAACTCTACCCACTGAGCTAACCAGGCACCCAATCCTATACCTTTAACAGGAAAAATATGAGTTATTTGGAAAACTCCCAGAACCCCAACCCCAACAATGCATTAAATCACGTTCACCAGAACAGTTTCTTCTGTTTATTTCCTTTTATAACCTTTTTCTTCTCCACTTTAAATGATTTGCATGGACATTTTTGGAATAGATATAGTGTTTCCTTAAACTGTGCACAGGTAGTAGCTTTTCTGTCAACTCTTACCAACAGATTATGTAATTACTAACAGGCAACAAAGCCTGGGGCAGAGCTCTGTCCCATATTTCACTCTAAAGAATTTGCAACTGTCAGTGCACTCTTACTGCAATGTGATATGTGTTTCAGTTAGTCATGACATACAGGTAGTGCACTAAAGGTGACCTTTGTGCAGCACATTAAGAATAAATTCTAATAGGTTTCAGTTAGAGCTGGATTCTGCTAAATATTCTACTACGTTTACAAGAACTTTGCTGCTGTGTGTTTTCCTGGAATTTCAATATAGGCATTGTTCACAATAAGGTCATCTGAGGATCTTTTACATATGCTTACTTTAGAGCTGTATGTTGTTGTTGGAAGATTTAAGAGGATGTTCTTGTAGTCGGACACATCATCTTGTAGCTCTAGAACAGTTCAGCCTCCAGTAACAGCAAACATATGGTCATCAGTTTTCACTTATTTCACTCTTGATAACACCAGTGTGTGTGTGTATCCCACAACAAACACAGACTTGTCCAAACATTAACAAGTCTGTGTCAGTACATTGTTTTCTGGGGAAATGTGTTTGTGTGTGTGTGTGTACATTGGGGTGTGTGTGTGTGTGTGTGTGTGTGTGTGTGATGTGTACTTGTGCTGGTAAATGCAGGTGTTTGTGTTTTGATTGACTCTTTTGGATGAGGATGAGGATCATATGAGACTGATTGAGTAGTCCTGTTAGCTTTGCTTTTATTCATGTGAATGGTAATTAGCATATTTCAGTCCTCTTACAATTTCAATGGGTGTGTATACTATGGAAGCCCATTCCTGCCAATGTGACAGGGGAAAAAAAGATTCTGTTAGGCATTATAATGAGAAACATTCTCAAAATATTCACTTAGTATTTCAATATTTTGAATTGTTGCAGAAAGTAAACTCTTAATAATCTTCACAAATGAACCTTACTTTTAGGATATTTCATTTGCCAGAAGTTAAATAATAGCTAATGACAGGTTACCAAGAGGCTACACCACAGTAACATGACTTGTTTACTGACTGATCTTTGCTCTGCAGTGCCGTTGGTAACATGTTTGTCTCCTCTTGTTCTTCAGCCTTCTTGCATTCTCCTCATCAGCCTGTCTACACTGCTACTAAACACGGAGTCATCGGCTTCACTAGAGCTATGGCGGTAAGGCACGCACAGTAAATAAGACGGTATAAAAGGTCATCTTGAGCTTTTGCAGAATGAATGAAATCCTTTTCAACACTCACTGTACCTGTTCTCGCAGGACGCGTCCTCTCAAGGCAACTACGGCGTTCGCATCAACGTCCTGTGTCCAGCCTTCGTCGACACTCCTCTGCTGCACTCGGTGGAGCACGAGGACAACATGGGCAAGTTTGTCAAGTTCAAGGACGATTTTAAACGCAGCATGAGCAAGTTTGGAGTTTTACAGTAAGTTAACTCACACACACGTAACTAGTTTCACTGTGAATGTATTGTTACATAGTGGACTGGACATTACTGTACACTTCATTTATTCATATTTTTTACTGAGACAACAACGGTTTGAATTGGACTTCTGAGTCATTTATGGTCTTTAAATCAGTCTTCTTATTGATTACTTGATAGCTGGAATTGATTTTAAGATTGTGCTGTAGATTGTACCGTAGTGTACCATATATTTTACTGTAGATTGTACTGTAGATTGTGCTATAGATTGTGCCGTAGATTGTACCGTAGATTTTACTGTAGATTGTACTGTATTGTAAAATTGTACTATTGTACTACTATTCATTTTATTCTTGTGTGCAGGTATGGGCTGATATTTGTGTCAGCAGAAACTGAATTTGAATGATTTAGAGCTGAATCTGAATTGCCCAACTTGAATAATTGCATTAAAAACCTGAATTTGAATTGCATAATTTGAATTTGTATTATTTAACTTGAATAACTGTATTGCAAAACTGAATCTGAAAAACTCAAATTCAGATCTCTAAATTCAAATTCAGATCTCTAAATTCAAATTCGGTTCTCTCAACTCAGTTTCAAACCCACAAAATACAACTTTTAAGGTCACAGACGGATCAAACCTTAAGGAAGAAGCAATCGAGTGCAGAGTAAGCCTGCAGAGGGCAACTTCACTGGATAAAGAAAGCCCAGTTCCATCAGAAATAATGGCAAAATAAGTTTCTCACCTGACTGTTCCTCATTAAACATTTTTCTTATGAGTTTTTGATCTTAATCGTCAGTTTCAAGTTCTTTTCAACACAGCATGATGTTCATTTGAAGGTGTAACTTCTGATCCTATTTAGAGGAAAATAGACAATAAAGCAGTTTATGCTTTAGGAGCGATTGAAGTCTGTGGCGACCTGTCAATCAAGCTACAGTGACTCTATCTACTGCACTGTACATTTGAGCCCCGACATAGAATATTAGGAGTCGGCTGTTAATATTTTCCGGTTTGTTCATGTTTTTCGCACAGGTGGGAAACTTATTTTGCCATTATTTCTGATGGAACTGGGCTTTCTTTATCCAGTGAAGTGCCTTCTGCCGGCTGTTGGAAAGAATGCAGGCTTACTCTGCACTCGATTGCTTCTTCCTTAAGATTTGACCCGTCCGTGTCCTTAAAAGTTATATTTTGTGGGTTTGAAACTGAGTTGAGAGAAACGAATTTGAATTTAGAGATCTGAATTTGAATTTACAGATCTGAATTTGAATTTTTCAGATTCAGTTTTGCAATACAGTTATTCAAGTTAAACAATACAAATTCAAATTATGCAATTCAAATTCAGGTTTTTAATGCAATAATTTAAGTTGGGCAATTCAGATTCAGCTCTAAATGATTCAAATTCAGTTTCTGCTGACACAAATAT
>JAGRRF010007494.1:2447835-2467086 GCA_019097615.1 Morone chrysops
AGGTCTCTCTGTGCCCAGGAACTGTTCATTATACACCTAGACTAGACAAACTCAGACATTAATTATGGTCCAGCTTTTGTGCTGCATCCTCTCTTCCCCATAGAACCATTCACATGCATTTTCTGCAGGAAATGCATTTTCTGCTTCAACAGCTGTCAAATTGTTCACATCTTGAAACCTAAGCTGTATCTTTAACAGCACTCTGCAACTGTAGGTGCAGTTTGTTGTTAAATTAGGAAGCTGCTTGCAAATGTTTGTTAACCACTCTGTCAGTCAAGTTGCTCATTGGGTTTCCTGTTATTAGGTTTCTGTCCACCACATGTGGCCCAAAAGCCACGTGTACGTGTGTAGCCTTGAGACAAATGTAGTGAAGTAAAAGCAACCTCTACACTCTACAACTGCTTTTGAACCACATTCTTTCTACAAGAACCTTAAGTTAAACAAAACTCAGAAATAAATAGTGTAGACTAGGTGCCATCTGATAGAAGAGTTGTGCAAATGAGTTTCACACATGTGCATTAGAGATTCAAAATTATGCATTATAAGTATTATAATATAATAATAATAATAATAATAATAATAATAATAATAATAATAATAATAATAATAATAAGTACTTTCTATCAGCTGTGAACAGATGCTTTCCTGTAGTGTAACACAGTTAATCCAATAGAGATTAAGAGTGAGGTTTGTGTGAACGTTTTGCGTGTGTGAACCAATGCAAAGGTGTTAATGCGTTTGCAAAAGAGTTTGCAAAAGAGAAAGAAAGAAGGTGATGATGAAGATCAGGTAATCACTAATGACAAGAAGCCTTATGTATCACATTTGTCTTTGAAGTTATTCTTATTCATTTATTTATTCATTTATTTTATTTCTTATTAATCATCAAACCATTACAACACTTATAGCAGTGGTTCTCAACTTCTTTCCTCAAAGACACTTCCTTTCTGTCATTTGTGTTTGTGATGGTCTTTGTCATCAGTGTATGAATGTATGTTAATGTGTGCATGTGGCATGTAGTGTAAAGAGCTTTGAGTGGTTGGAAGACTAACAAGGTGCTATATAAGTGCAGTCCATTTTATATTTTGTTTTAGTTTTTTTTTTTAAACACTTAATAGGCTATTTTAACTATGTACTTTCAAATGCAGGTTGAGGACATTAAAGCTCTACACATTCACCGTACATACATGTATATGAGAGCTACAGTTCTAGAAATACAACAGCATTGGTCTGTTGTATCCTGCATTTGGCCACAAGTTCTCATGTAGTTACTGGTCAACAAAGCCAGAGCTGTGTCAACCAGAGGACATTCAGCTGTATTTACTATTGTGCTTTGCTCTTACCACTCAAGATGTCAGATTTGGTGATGTTCTGTGTTTATGAACAGATCGCTCTTTCCAAACAAACTGCAGTTAAAAATGTGTGTCCTTGAAAATATTCAAAGCCACTCCTTCTGTTCTGATTACATTCTTATTTCACTCAAGCAGCGACTTGGCAGCCGAATGATACTTTATCTTTCAGGAAACTTGGCATGTGTTTATTTTGAAACCCTCTGAAAGCAGAGACATAGTAGGACAGCTATGCAAGAATCAGATGACCCTCCATCACTTCACTATAGGGGTTGATTACAGATAATAATGAGCACTGATCAAAACTGTGAAACCATTATTGTCCACTGTGGAATTTTGTAATTTCCTTACAGCGCTTAAAGGTCCAGTGTGTAACATTCGGGAGGCAGAAATGGAATATAATAGAGGAAAAAAATATCAATTTTTTTTTTTGGTTCAGACCTTTTATATTGTATTCCTACGGGATAAAATGAGTAACCATAAATGACTAATGACTGAATATAGTATGATACAGAAAGTGCTGTATAGTTTCTTTAAAAGTTCAAATTGTGCAGCTCAGAGACGAGCAGCCAGAGAGAAGCATTTAGTAAAAGAGGAAGTTGAGGCCAGATGACTTTCCGATCACACTCACACTCAGACTTCAATAATTAGGGACTGAGCCAGCGACCACTGGAGGTCCCTATTGAAACTGCTGTGTTTCTTATTATTTCCAACTTCGACTGCGTTTTTGACCCCCTGAACATATACGAAAACTCAATTTTATTTGGCAAAGTGGTCAGGCCTGGTGAAAAATTCTATATTCTTTGTGTCGCTTTCGGGTCAGCCACTAGGTGGCGCTACTATCATGAAAAGTGCGTTTAGGCTAATAACTTCTGCATATTTTGTCGCACATTCAAAAACCTTATATCCACGTGTTCGGTGAATGGAGCTGAATCTCCCTATATAGGCCACGCCCACTTCCGCCTATATTTTTTTTTGCTAGAGCGCAAAATATCCGTAAAATGCTTTTTCGTGTTCCTCCTACATGCTTCGTCCGATTTCGGCCATTTTGATTTTCATTTTGACTTTCGGCGAACTTTTTGCGTTGTATTTGAACGAACTCCTCCTAGGGAATTCATCGGATCTGCTTCAAAATTGGTCAGTACAGTCAACAAATGGTGTTGATTAAAAGTTGTGCTATTTGTGGAAGTACGTTGAAGGGCGTGTCTGTGGCGTGCCGTCAACGTTGGCCAGGTTGAATCGAAGCTCAAACTGTCATGCCATTTCTGTCATTTATTGGCTCCTCCTACAGATTTTGATCTTGATTGACTTCAAATTCGATCACTGCAATATAGACACATTGGTTATCAAAAGATGTGCTATTTGTGACTGTATGTTTAACCGCGTCACCGTGAGGACGTGTTGAATTCCACCGATTGGCCATAAAACCGATAGTATTCCTATCTTCAGTACACTGAACACGTCCTCACAACTTCCGTGTACATTGTCCAATCTCAATGAAATTTCACACGTTTGATAACAGTCCCGCCCTGTACACATCTACATGACAATATTCAGACACAGTGATAGCGCCACCTTCTGGCAACAGAAAGTAAGCGCTGCACGGCGATTCTCAGCTGATTTACGTGAAATTTTCATGTTGTGGTCTGCACGCGTAACGACGGCACGTGACGCGGCCACAGCACGCCCCGAGTTGCGTGGAGGGCGAGGTCCCGCCCAACGCTGCTTGCAGCTTTAATTAGTGATGTATTTCCTGTGCAGACACCCACCCTAAAATAGCAGTAATAAACCTCCTACTGCCCTTACTTAGAGACACTTAGTGTGTGTGTTATCTCAACAAATGCCCCTTTTCCCTCTCTGTTTGTCTCCAGACCATCACTGATAGCAGAGGGCATGATGAGGTTGATCGTGGACTCCAGTCTAAATGGAGCGGTAATGAAGATCACCTGCTCCAAGGGAATCCACTTCCACACCTATGAACCCATGTCTGCTTGAGCCTGGACATACTGGACTCCGCACTGCTGAGGAGGACAATCAGGGCTTTATCCTGTCTGACTGCAACTGGGTCAGAACAACTTCTGGCTGCCACTGAAGTTAATATCAGAACTGCGTCTGAGCATTGTTTGGATTCTACTGGAAAAATTGATGTGAACAATGCCTGATCATGTATATACCTGTCCCAAATGAATGCTACCCAAATAATAGTTCCATACACTGTCAATATACTGTATGATTTTAATAATTATGTTAATACTATGATAGTAATGGTTGTAATTATCAAAATTACTGTAGAAAGTGTGGTGTTTTCACAGCTAGACAAGATATAAACCTTTGGCAAACCAAAGTCATAGATCTGTCTTTTTCAGTGAGGATTCTGTGTTACAGTCAGTGTCATCCACCTCAGACACGACTGATTATGCAGCTTCTTTCTTTAAACAGTGTTATCATAGCAGCTGTAACAGTTATTATTTAACACTTTGTTTATATGTTTGTGTAAAAATAAAAATAAATCCACTAGTTTAGTGGTTTGTTATGTTGGGAGATATGGGGCTTATTTATTGGTTTTTAGGGCTGTCCACACAAGAACAATAACTATATAGTTTTTCAAATCGTTCTAACTCAAGTGGATGGCAGAGTCCACACCACAACAATGATATCGTTGGGATCACTTTTAGATCGATTTGATGAACAATATTATGTCATGGTTTTGGGCTTTCTTTGGTTATTTCCTGTTTTATTTTGTTATTTTCCTGCTCATGTGTCTTCACTTCCTGCCTTCATCTGTTTTCACCTTGATTCACCTAACCAAAGAAAAACAAAAACCATGACATATTATGGGATACGACTTAATATTAGGCTGCAAATCACTCATAAAAAATGTTTATGTTAAGTTATATGAGACATGCTGTCAAATGGTCTTTAGCACTGATGGGGTCTCTGAAGTCCTTAATGATGTCCTGTTTTTTACCAAAGAATGAAAAAAATTGTCTTTAGAAGATGACAACTCTCGTAACAGAGTGTTGATTCTCCTAATACCTCTAGATTTCTGGATTTTTCCCTAAAAGACAGAAACACAGCTGGAGTGTGCAGCTCACTGGGACCACTGTTTACACTTTATTGTTAATCAGTGTGGATGCTAACACAGCTGTAGTTATAGTTCTTAGTGTGGACAGCCCTTAATAGACTATGTCTGCTAAGCCATGCACATTTTTAAACGCACTTCCATGAGAGAAACAATTTTTGTTCGCATTCATTTTGTTTTGTAGAGACCTGTGTCTACAGTGGAACACCTGCACAACATAACAAGACTAGGGGAAACATGGAATATGGATGGGCTGCGTATGGTCAGCAGTAGTGTCTGTGATGTCAGGTTCTGGATATTAAATGTTCGCCTGCAATTATCTGCGGTGGTCCCAGTGGTCCAAGTAATTGTTCTCAATTGTGCAATATGTAAGAATTGGCCACCTGTCAAGTTAATACTCCAAACAAATAGAGATCGGGCAGCATATCACAAGAGTAACCACAAACTGCTGCTAACTGTAGCTGCCGGTAGCCGTGCAGCTAGCTGTCCTATTAGCTGTACTGCATGTATTAGCTGAACCTAGCCGGACTGGGAGCTCGGAGCTCTGGAGCAGCGTTAGCATTAGCACAGGAGGGGGAGGTTTTTAAGGCCAGAGGGTCCCAGCGTGGAATGCTTTCACATTTAACTAGGTGAATTAAGGGTTATGAAGGGTTATTTCGATCAACCCAGAGTTGACGATTGTTGGAACAGTGGAAAGACTGACCAATACAGGTTTGGGAATTTTTATTTTGTTTCTGTCGAGTTTGAAAGAAGAGTGAGTTGACAAACAAGCAAACTCACTAACGTTACTCGCAGACCTCTCCCAGCTGACAGATCTATGCTATCAGACTATCGCCTCTTGAAATACACAGAGGTATTGCAAGACAGCATAGGCAGAAGCTAGCTAGTTAACATGCTATAACTTCAGTAGACATCTCTGCAACACAATACAGTCATTTTTATGACATAATGTCAAAACTGTTATGTCCTTGTATTCTGTTGACAATTTTAGTTTTAATGTTTTTAATGTTTTTACAACTGCACTAAGTTGCCTGCATCAGGGGCTCTGATAATGTGCTCACAATTATTCCTGGTAACTAACCCTAGGGTTTAAAAAAACACATTCACAGATTCCAGTGAATGTGCTGACCTCGATTTGGATTTCCTGCCACTGCATGAGTCATGAGGTGCACATATCACATGCCTGCTGGGAAAAATTGCCAGGGTAGAAAGTCCAGACCCAGATGCAAAGAATAGTCAGCTTCTGTACCTCCTCCTATCCCCCAGTCACTGTGCAAAGCCCTCAGCCTTATCTTACAGTTGCTTGTTGTAGCTTACACATTCGTTACTGACAGGAAATTGTTAAACATCAATAATAGCAATTATTTATATATAATAATTATATAGTTGCCAACTGGTTCCAGGACATGGCCACAACCATGTTGTGCTGCACCAACTAGCATGTTAAACAGCATTTCATTTTTGTATTTTTCAGAGGAAATACATTATGTAAATCAGTGTTTCCCAACCTTTTCCCCAGAAGGACATCTTTTCTATCAGTGAGTAAACTGATGACCTGTGCGACTGACATATTTTATGGATATTTCATGTTATATTCAAAACTGTACAATGAACCCAAATAGCAAACTCATTATTTCCTGGTTAGGGAACGTTTCATATGATTCTCTGTATTGTGTTGTTTCTTTAAATTTAACAATCATAAAGACTTAATAATATTCTTTTTACTTTTTCAATTTACTTTACATTTACTTTTCTTCACAGAAGTGATCCAAATGCTGAGATATAGGCCTGTTGTGTATATTCTTTAAGTACTTTAAGCACACCTCAAAATCAAAAAGGCCTTGCGATACTCCACAGAGCTTTGGGGACACCGAGTGGGGGTACCCAACACATATTTAATACTAGGTAATACTAAAGGTAATTCTTCAATGCAGTAATCAGAACCTCTTAAATCTGCTGCTCCATACTTCTGTCACACTGACTGAGCATGTAAAATAAACCCTCTGTTATCATTTTAGTGGAAAGTAAATCTGCTGTGAGGACAATGCAGTAGCACATTGGCTGACACCAGTTTTAACTGTCCTTTCCAAATGTTAGCATGATATGTGCATGAAGTAAAATGACATCAGTAAAATGACATAACAATATTTTATTCTACTGTTCTTATTATACTACTTCAATCAGAGAGTGATAGCATTCATTTATATACAAATGTAAAAATTACTCACTACATGTGTTGCTCAGAAGGTGAAAAAGTCAACCTGCTTCCTCTCACGCACACGCGCACACACACACACACAATGGTGTTTTTACTGTTTTGTTGTTTAAACACGCCAGTGTAAACCCAGCACAAACAATTCCTCCCAGTTAAACATTAGGGAGCAGAGTAACAGTGAAGAGCAGCAGCAGTCACTGTGAATAATCACAATATCTCTGACGACTCAGGAATGTTTGCTACAGGTCCACAGGACTGAAAGCTTGTTGTGTTTTTTGGGCTGGCTTTTCACTACTTTACTGCTGTAATTTAAACGAAGATTTAACTGCATTAATGGCCTCCGGTTCTGGCATCTATCTGAGCAGCAGCAAGAGTTTCATTTTTTTTTATTAAACTAATAGTGTGATTAAGTGATTTTTAATTTAACTCTGACTTTTCATACTTCTCTACTTTCATAATCCTCCAAAAAATTAAGTCACTCATTCACATGAATTAAACCCAACTCATAAATTGCTGAAGAAATAACTCACTTTTGAGTGCACTTAAATGTGTGCAGTATTTTAAGTATTGGTGGTATAATTCCAGTTTGTTCAATTAACTAATTTTCCTTAAATTGACTTTATATCATTAAGAATATAAACCCCGAAGCCCCAAAATGAATTGGCTACCATTTTGATAATCAATTAATTGTGAATTGTTTTTCATCATACATCAGTTGTTTTGGCAGGTAATGTAATAATTTGCTTTAGTGGAAGAAAACTGAGTAAATTCAATAACATTGGTAACATTTGTGTAAAGAAGTTGCATTGAAGACAGTCTTACTTTATTCAGATAAATAACACATTTTAAATAAGTTTGGGGAAATGCTGCATCGGTGTGTAATGTACTTTCTAGTTTTAAGTTCAATTAACTGGATGAGTCAGCATGGAAGACCCCTGGAAGTCCCTGCAAGACAATATTTTCAATATTTCAATATTTTTGACTCCCTGTAACCCATACAATGTAACTTTCATATTTATTTTGTGTACTATTCAACAACAAAAAACAGTGTTCTTTTCAAATGTTGGCAGATAGTAGTTTTGAACTTCAAGCTCAGGCTCTGCTCTAGGGTCATATTTGCTTTCATTCTGACCTCTTACTACTGCAGTTTGCTTTTGTGGACACCCTCCTCATATTAGTTAAGGAGTATAGGGGTACAATTAATGTTTAAAATTATTTCAAAATATTTTTGCTTTAATACATTTTACTCTATTTTTCAAAAATGTTCTACATAAAAACAACAACATAAAAGGCATATTTCTTCACTAATAAAATATCCCAGAAACCAAATGAGACACTTTTGAATTTGAATGTTTCAGTGTAATAAATATTGGCCTATATATACTTATCATTAGCTACTACCATAATGTCAAACCTGAGGCTTCAAAACGGTACTCTACAAACCATGATAGATTCACACTTGGTTGTAACATTTGTAAAATGTGTTAGCTATAAGGTAGATTACAAATATGACAGTGGTTTAAGTCTTCTCATCAAAAAGTGAACAGGCAGAGTTTCTCGAACTGCTCCTTTAATACTCTTACATGTGTCACAGCTGAAACCAATAAAGTTAATTAAGGGTTTGCCACACATGAAGCAATAAATATTACTGACCGTCAGTACTTCATACAAACTATATTTGTGTATTAAACAGTTCCAGCACTGATTAGTGAATTGTTCTTGCACTTACATGCATGAGATACTGTTCATTCTTCTACATTATATGCATGAATTAATGCTTTTCCTTGATTTGTATTATCTGCAGTCAGATGCCTTCAGGCAGGAGATGCTGCTGCATTTGTAGCAAGAACACATATGTGTGACAGACTCTGTCTCTCCTGAGGCCATCTGTAGGCTCAGTATTGTCTCTGTATGTTTATGTACTTGATACATTCAGCTTGTTGTCTTTTACTGCTGTGCTTGCTTATTACTAATTCATTTAGCTGTTTCTGTACTTGGCTGTTTTTGCGGTCTGCGTGCTATTTTTGGTATTAATATGGTTGGAACACAGTAAGGCAAAGTCTCACATAAATCTCCAATGGTTGCTTTATTCCAGTATTTTTTTACAACAATAGAACAAAGTAATTCAGATTTATACCCTGTATATACATGCTCATTCTTTGAGAAAGTGTTAGCTGGAGAAAAAGAGGGAATCCTACCAAATAAAGCACATATCTCATTCAATAAGAATCCTCCTTCACAATTAAAGCATGATGATTTTGTTGGCTAAGTTCTCATCACGTAACGGCTAAGCTAACCAATATCAAAATCTACCAAAACCATGAGCTTGTTTGAAACTGACTCATCCTCACAGAATCACAAATGCATTATTTGTTGATGTCACCACGTTTGTTGGCTCAGTAAATTATAAACTGCAGTTGGCCAGTTAGCTGAAGCACAAAAATGTTATTTGCAGCCCAGCTTTCCTTTTTTTCCCATTACTACACTTCACTCTCTGGCTTTTGTTTCTTCTTCCCTTCCAATCTGTTAACCCCTTCCCTTGGAATGCCCCCTTTATGTGTGTGTGTGTGTGTGTGTGTGTGTGTGTGTGTGTGTGTGTGTCGTTATGTGTGTGTAGGTGTGTGTGTGTGTGTTAGAAGGGTTTGATGCGGAGTCCTGTTCCCAAAGGGGAGAAGTGGTTGACTTTTGCCCACATTAGAGCATCGTTAAGGGAGATTGCTGATTTACCGTCCTCCAGCAAAAACACAGGACCCTGCACATTTAAAAGAAGAGAATCATGAGAAAAGGCACAAGTTGTCAAGACATATCAGTGCAGATACATAAAATACAGAAACACACACCTGTATTCTGTGTCCAGTGAAACAGGACAGTTGAACATCTGAGTGGCTCGGCAGATTGGAACCGGTCACATAATCAGCACCACACAGGACCAACGCAGCTGGGAGAGAGAAGAAACTTGTTACAGGTTAATGATTAAAAATAATATGTATTCACTATCATCACAGAATATCTGTCAAACCAACCTAAACAATAGTCCATTGTTATTCATGGGGCCTAGCTCCATCTAAACCACACTCCATCCAATCAGAGAGCCAATTACACACACAGCAGCCAATCACTAATAAGCATACTCCTCATCACCCACTATGTTGAGAACAGTTATTTTTACCAGAGTCTGTTGGCTGGATTCTGCTCTCAAGGCAGCTGAACTCCTCTCTTTGACACTCTGATGGAGGACTGTTGAAACAGACAGACAGAGATACAAAGCAATATAGAGGTCACTGTTAGTGAAACTATGCCTTTCATGTTTTTTTTTCATGTTCTTCAGCCTCGCCACTCTCTGACCTTTTCTGTCTTTAAAAAACAAATACTGAACATGACATCCCATCCACTGTGATATGCCTTATTCTGGGCTACTGTAGAAATATGGTGGTCCAACATGCTGGCCTCCACATAACAGCAGCCACTTCCTCTGTAGATAAAAAAAGCTCATTCTAAGGTAACCAAAACACAATGATTCTTATTTTCAGGTGATTATACACTAATGAAAATATACCTATGAATATTATATTTTCTGCTCAAATGTTACACACTGGACCTTTTAAATATGTCTATTTTAAAGTCTGTTTTTTACACACAAACCCAACTAAGTCTGATCTGTCAAGACGCTTTAGCCTTTCTTGCCTCACTGATCCTAACAAAGCTCCACAGCACTGCAAGCTCCTCCTTGGTGTACTTAACATGAGGCCCAGTCCTTGATACCTCAAAAAGATGTTTATCTTCAGTCACCAGATCTGCCAGTCAGGCAGGGACACTGTCATTACTCAGGACAACACATCCATCTCCCCAGAGGGGGATTTAGCTGCTTTTCAAGTCAGCTTAACTCTCTCCTCTCCCGTGTTGTCTTGGTAACTGGACTCATCGTGGCCTTAGCTTTTAGCTCTCTTTTAGGTGAGCTGAGACTAGACATGATTATAATGCAGAGTCGTGACTGTGACAACCTCCTCAGTGTTCCCCTCTTCACCATCTGCCTCTTTAGCATGATTTACATTACACAGATGACCTACGTCACCACCTTCCACCTCAATCTCTCATCACTCTTGGCCCAATTAGTGTTAATTTGTATGTTTTTTTACGATATGTATGTACTTTGTGGTTTTATTAACAATATTGAATTGTAATAACATTATCCTTGTGCGTGTGTGTTTATCTCTGTAACCTACTGGCTGTTGCTTTGTGTGCAGGCTCGCCAGGCATCCAGCTCCACAGACAGCTGCTCAATCTTCAGAGGAACACACACCTCCCTCCGCTTTAACAACTGACTGAGAAACAGAAAGGAAAACATGGTAGTTACTTACAAATCATTAATCCAGTTTCACCCTGATTATGGCAGTTATCTAAGTAAATACTGAATGAGCAGCTTGACGTCAGGCATCAAATTATCAACGCAAAACACAGAGCCCATTACTGCTGTACACCCGATATTAACCTATATAATGACCACAAAGTATAAATACGGATCCTGGATTTACATCTGCATTAGTATTGTAATGAGTTGTTAAAATAATGTTAAAATAAAGGCTTAAAACTAAGGAACAGTTAGAGTTCCTAATCTTCCTAATTACTGAACGAAAACCTCAGGCAGTATGTAAGTATTATCAGCAAAATGTAAGCAAAAATTTGAAGTATATTTAACCAGTACTTAACCCTTTTGATACATGCAGAACACATCAGAAAAGACTGTATCTCAGAGTTTAAATGACTCCATGTTAAATAAATTAACACACACAGACAGAGCTGTGTGTCTACCTGGTGTATTCGTAGAGTGCAGGTACAATGCTGGAGTACTGTCTTCTAATGGCAAGCAGACCTCCAATATACCCACACAGGATCAACAGCTCACTGCGGGTTCTACACACACACACACACAAAGACCTGGATGATGATTAAGTCTTTTTAAACTATAGACAGTAAGAGCATCATGGAAAATAATTAAAAGAACTACTAATACTGAAGTAATAAATGTTCTTACTCAGTCAACTTGGCCATGATGAGGCGGTCGGTTCTGATGTAACTCATCAGGTCCAGGATTGGCTGAACGCTATCCACGGTCCAGTCAGAACCAGACAGCTGCTCTGGTGAAGAGGAACGGTAAGGAGAGTTTCTGATTAATCGGGAAGACAGAAATGTTTCTTCATTCTGACACTGGTTGCAAAGCATAAGAAAGCATTTAGTTATTTATTTAGTTAGTTATTGTGAGAACTAAAATGGATAGGCATATATGTTTGTAGTCAGCAGTTACATCATATCAGTTGAAAAGTACAGATTTGGTGGGAGGATCACTGAGTGGCTAAATTACAATATAATTTTGACCAAAAAGAAAAAGGTAAAATATTGCCTCCTTTAAGAATAAAATATAAAATCTTTTTTTCAATCACACCAACTAATGGCATATCAGAATCTTGCCAACTGTTCATATGTTAAGCAGGCAACAACACACACAATGCAACTGAGTTGTCAGTACCTTTAACATGATCTATCCCTATGCGAAGGGCACTCTCGGGTTCAGAGCTCAGCAGGTGGAATTTAACTGCTGAAAACAAATCTCCTTCACACATGGCTGCTTCTGCCAAGGCCTTACACTCCTCTAATGAAGGGAGACCGCACTTGAATGACAGACAACACATAATCATAGTCACTATCATAAATATATACATATAAATATCATCTACATCAGACATCCATTCCATTTCATCCAAAACATGTCTTAGATTAAACACACTGGTTGCCTGCTCACCCTTTCATGTAACTGGTTGATTTCAGCAGCACTTCCTGGGTAAAATGCACACAGCTTAGCCAATAAAATGCTGTTGTCAGGTATCATTCGCAGTAGGTCAGCTGAGAGCTCCCTAAATGTAAACACAATAAAAATAAGAGTGTGCTTTGTGTGCTACACCTTAGCAGCAGCCACTGCAGATGTGTTGTTGTGCATTGTAACCATACTCCTACTCCTAATTTATTCATGCAGAGGTGAATTTTGGCTTGATTTAAAAAGTTCAAGATGAAATAAGTTCATCCCTACTGTCTAGCTAGATATGTGAAATTGAGTGTCCTGTTACACAGGGGTAAGTGGTCTGCCGATAGTTGCTTTCACCGGGCTTCAACTAGGGTTTGCAGTAGATGGAGGTCAGAACACCCCCAGTTTGGAGAAGTAGACAGGAGTGCCAGCACTGAAGCTATAAGCAATATACTGCTGTCTCCTTTTCCAAACTGGGGGTCTTCTGTGGGTTGTACACTGACTGACTACATACAACCCCACTTCACTCATCCACTAACAGTATATGAGCACAACACTAAGAGATCAAAATCAAATAGCTTAAAAGTAGGAGAAAACAAATATATAAGTATACATTTTACAAGAAAAAAATTACACTACAAAGTTAAAACTGGAAACTAAAATAATAACATAGTGTCCACTAACTGGACATGCATAGATGGAGACATACCATGTAGGTGTAGTCATGTATTTCCTGGCTAAGAGTTCAAGGCAGTATGCAGTGCTCTGATTGGCTGCCTCTCCCAGGCTGAGTCCGACACATGCAGCCAACTCCAGCTCATTACCTCGGATGAGGCTGGACATGGCTAGCTAAAAACATAACACACACATGCATACACATTTCAGACACATTTTTTGTCTGTTTTCTTATTATTATCATGTATGATCAGTAATGTTAAAGGAGATGAAACTGCATCATATTCTTTATTTCAGGGCACATTACATATAGAAACAAATATAGTGTAGGTAATAATGGTGATATGCACAGACTCTGGTGTCTACCTGGACGTTGTCCACAGTTAGGTGGCAGCATGCAGCAAGGACAGAGCATCCGTCCTGGAAGTACCACTCAGCTAGTTCCTTACACACCTTATGGAGGAGACTGGACGGGGAAAAAAGCTAATAAAGCCAGGGATTGTGCTCAAAACACAGCAGCCCACATATATCCTGGGGTTAATTTCAGAGAGCAATCAAATTAACCTAAACTTTTATTAGCAAGAATGACAAGGTTATTTTGTTGGCTGCTAAACTACTCAGTTGTTTGATTAAATCTGTTTCAGTCTGAACCTATGTGTACCGGTGTGTCAGATTTGTTCTGCCCATTCTGATCAGATCAAAACATACACAACAAAGCAAAAAAATTAACAGAATATTATCCTTGGTGTGTGCGTGTGTGTGTGTGCCCAACCTCTGGTATTGTTGTCTGTTATCCACATCATTAGTCGTGTGGTTGACTGGAGAGCTCTGAGGTGCACGAATGTTCCCTTCACACGCTCCCTAAAAGTAAAGAATGTTATTATTTTATTATTTCTGATTAATATTATCACAAGCATCAAAATTGCTGTTCAATGCTTTCCTCAACTCTCTGTCTTTGTCCCCTGTTACTTAGTTATCCACCCCTCCTCCTCCTCATGCACTATTGACACTATTTATCATCATCTCTGTGTACCTGTGCTATTATTAAAGCTTCCAGCAGTTGTCCTCTGCCAGTGAAGAAAGTTACAAGTTTTTTTATGTCTCCTGTGGCGATGCAGTATGGGATAGAATCATCATTATCTTCAGCCATCAGCTGGTCGGCTCTCCTGCGATATGAGCATGTTAAAATGACATACATAATTATTATTATTCAATAATTATAATTATATAATAATTCTTATGCTATTATACACCACATTAATATACAAAAATGGGTAAAACTGAGATGACAAAATAAATAATCAAACAGTAAGACAATAACTAACAATAACAATAGAACAATTTAAAGAGCTTAGTTTGCTTAACAGACACTCCTGAAACACAAAGCTGTTCCCATGGACTGCAGCACACATTCTGTGATTCTTTTTTACATGTTTATGTTTATGATTATTCATGTTCTAATGTTATTTAGGGGCTTCCTATTGATCTGCTGCATAATTAGCAGCTGTGTTCTTTGTTTTGTTTCTCTCCTACTATGAAGCAATATTCTGAGTTCCCACTGTTACTGTAAAAGGTCTTTAGAGTAAAAAAAAAAAACACATTTAAGTGAAATCTCGTTCTAATAAATTATACCTTTTAGAAAAACAACACAGAAAACAAGAAGCCTTCCAGGCTTAATACCCAAGCATGGGGGGTTGGACACAATAGACCTTTTCAAGGCAAACATTTTGACATGTCACAACAGGAAAAGTACAGGTGTAAATAAAAACATTAATCAAGTTTGCATTCCATTTAGGTGTGCCAGTTTCAGGGCTCTGCCAGTGTGCATGCTGTCTCACTGGCTCTGCTTACTGAAGCCATCGTGAGTGTTACTAGTAACAAAGCAACAACAACACAACATAATGCAGTTAACAACAATAGTAATATAAATACTACCCTTTGTGAAGAGTAGTAGTGTTTTTTGTTGACACTGTGTCAGTAATGGGTTTGATTTAACTCTTAAACATGGTTTACCTCTGCATGAGTTTCTTCCAGTACTTCATGGAGACTCCTGGTGCCACAGATAATGCTTTCTCCCACTGAAAGAGAGATAAATGTATGATTTGACGTCTTGTCAATGCATTTAATGTTTTTTGAAATGTTGTGCAAAATATTTCAATAGACATAGGAAAATAAATCTCCATCGTGCATCCCTAATAAAAATCCTCACTATTAATTTCTGTTTTGTCTAGTCTCTGATAATAGAAATATAATAATTACAGCGACTGCGACCAACAACCCATTTATTAAAATGTGATCTGTATCCAGACACATAATCCAGAAAAATGCATGTTAGTGCAAGGTGTAAATGCGTCATTATCATTAAGAAATGTGATAAAATCTGCCTGACCAGACCTGGAGGGAGTCTGGCTTTGGCATTGCGCGTTAATCTTAGGTAGGTGTAATCCATACAACATGCTGGCATCCGTACACAAAACTGCCTCTAATTACTGATTATACGATTATTCTGTGCCATGAAAGCGGCAAAAGATGTGTTACTCAACAGAACTGTGTGAAAAAATTTGCTATCAATCAAATTACTCACATTGATTTTGCTCTGGAGGACAGAGATCCAATCTCAATGAGCATAACAAGAACGCATTAAAGAAACAGATGTAAATGCAATGGCAAGATTGCATTTTAATACCAGTGTAAATGGGGTACAAATATACTTCAAGCTAAGAACTGGCTGTTTTGTTAGAACCTATTTGATGATGCCCAGATGTCACTCTCCATGACCTCTTCAAACACCTACTTTCTGTCTCTGCAGCTGTTGCCTGCAGCTGCCGGTCTGCCTCAGCTCTAACTCTCCACTCTGTCAGAAGTCCTAAAGGCCAGCCCATCTCTTTTCAACTTTTTTCACCTCCACTTTCCACTTGCAGACTCTTGGGTTGGGAATGACAAGCATAGCTTTTTACAGGCTTCACTGACTACATTGTGGCAGGGCCAAAAATAGTGTTTTGACGACTGCCGAGGAACTTTCAATTTTCATTTGGTAAAAATTAAAATGGTCAGTCATTTCTTGAGAGAAAAATAACCCCCCACACACACGCTCCATACCTGTCCCAGCTCCACCATTAGTTCACAGTATCGTTGGATCTGTCCCAGTCTCAGATGGATGTCTGCTGCTTCTTTCAGCCTCTCCTCTTTACTTGGAGCTCCGATACCTCCTCCAAATTTAGACATCTTGACTATAGTGAGCTCCTGGGCTTCAGACTGAAAGAAAATGGGACAAAGAGAAGAAACAAAAGTGACATAGGAGACACTTTTAAATCTGTGATACATTCCTTTCTGAATCATCTTCAATGGACTTTGGTTAAAAAGAACAGAATAAAGAATTCCCAATTAGTCCTTTCCCAATATGAATTAATCCTTTACCAATATTTTCATTTTCTTCTGTTCTCATGTAGTCTGTAAATAAAATTGATAGTTAGTGTGTGGATAAAGCCAAATAAACTCTTGTTTGAATCATCTTAGATGGACTGAATAGAACAGAAGAAAATTCTGGGCAGGTAGTACAAAAACAAGCTAAAAACATGCCTGGATTTCCAATAAAATTTAGTTTTTTTTCCACTGTGTGAACCAAATGCAGTCCTTTATTTATTATCATAAGCTTTCATTATATTTATTTGATGTATGTTCTGTAACTTCTCTACTGTGTTTACCTTATCATCAAGCAGGTTTTATTTTTTCCATCTTATGTTCCATTAGTTGCGACAGTTTTTATTATGTGAAGCACTTGTGATCTTCTTCAAATAAAGTTTAATTATTATTACAACTACTGTGCTTTTCTTATGTCTGGCCAGGTTAAAGAGACAATTTATAGACCTTATTATCTATCTATTATTTGCTCATGCTTTTTTCTGTAGTGCCAGTGTAGTACTTTTTTATGTGTGTTGGTGCAGCTGTTCGTACTTGACTGTGTAAATAATTAGTAAGGAGAAAAACAAGCATGCTAATAACAATATTTACAGAGAGCACTGATCTCCCTGTTAAGGGACAGAAATCGCTGTGTTTATTTGGTTGTCATTGAGTGAAGTACACTTCTATGGGTCTGTCCATTTGGTGATTTGATTGGCTGTCATTTGGGGCAGGGCTTGTAACAAGCTGCTCCTTCACTGCACTCTCTCTGGGTTTCTGCACACATGGTGACCTTCCTGTTTGAAAAGGGAATCTGAGCTACGTACCGTTTTAAACTTAAGCAGGTGTTTCATGTGCATCACTCCCTTGCTATAGCTGGCTGGCAGCAGCGAGTCGTCCTGGCCGTTAATGACTGACACCAAGTCCCACAGGTTGCTGCTGCCTCCTGGAGGCTGGCACATGATAGAGTACACACACAAATGCATTCAGAAACACACACAAATAAATATGTTGCCCACAATTTAGTGATTTTTTTTTTTCCCTAGCAGAATTTAAAAATTGGATGTCCCAAATCTGCTATATGTATCTGCTATTGAGTGTTTTAAATGTATCATTCTGATATGTATGTATCAGTTCTACTAATTGTACTTTTATTTAGCCTTTTCTGCTGTTGTTGTGGATGCTGTATTCCACCACATGCAAGGAGCATTGAAAGAATTAAACATTACAGAGTAAAAAGACTCAAAATGGTAAAGTGGTTGGAAATACACTTGTATAATTTGTATGTATTGTTCAAATTTAAACTGAAATGTCTTCATATCTGCTCATGTTTAAGTCACCACAGAGCTCTCCTCTCACTGACTTTAAATCACAACAGAAATACATTTTTTACATGTCTTTTTTGTGAAGAGAAGCCATATCAAGGCCTTTTCTTTTCTAATCTGTGTTTGATTTGCATTTCCTATGAGTAAACATAAAATAAAGGTTGTGTGTACGAGAGAGCCTTTTGTTGACTCACCTTCCACTTGTGTTCTGAAGTCAAACAGTTAAAATGAGCCTTGTGAAGAATCAACAAAGCTGCACTTATGGTTAAACCCTGGGCTCTGGGCCATGTTTTACATGACTGCAGTAATGGCAGTTAAACCATGAATGTTTCTGGGCTAAATCTTAGCTATGGAAGCTCCTGGAATATGGACATTAAACGTACTGCAAAGAGTTTTTAACTGGTTATGAAACAGTCTCGATGATAAACTAACAAGACCATATGAGAGAAGATTAGCTATTTCTTATTCTTAACGCCTGCAACCAGCTCCGATTCCTATTTAAATCAATAAAACGAGGCAGTGAAAACTGCTCTTATCCACAGGGGCTGCCAGAATCAACACAATAATCTAATCTGCAATGGGAAACATCAGTTTAGCACAGGTATGGTAGTTTTTAAAAAATAATGAAAACAATCTAACAATCCAGACACACATTTAGCAGCAGAAACATACTGCATGTGTGTATACCTAACCTGAGGCAAAATTCTGCCCTAGTTGTGTGTTGCATGCTGTGAGAATAACTGCTTAGAATGAAGACGCAGACTGCACCAGAGCATGGCATCATCCAATGACAAAAGAGCATTCAGAATGTAGTTACCGAAAAGCATTCAGAGAACCAGCGTAGCTTCTTGGCTCTGATGTTTAAGCTCAGTTTATCCAACTCCTGCTTGATGTCTCGGGACACTTTACCACAGAGCAGTGGGGGTGAGCCAGGAACCATGGCTGTGTCTGCGGAGACACACAACCAATACGCTTAGACGAGGTTTTGGAACACAACACCATAAAACAAAACAGATCGGTAGTCTGTTCTCACCTGTGTTTCCTATGATCTTTTCCCAGGGCTGGTCGGTGATGATGTTCAGCAGCAGTGGAGAGATGAGGGGTGTGAGAGACCACAGCCTAACAGTGCTGTCTCTGCTGCAGCTGGCCATAGTGAACGGACGGCTCTGATGACATGTTAAACCTACATATAGGGAAGAGGCGACATACTGATATTATCACAATAAAAAACACTCACACATACATTACACACATTTGTCGTGGTGAATTTCCATTATTGGGATAATCGTGAAACAGTATAATCTCCAGGAGTGACTTGAAAAAGCAGTCTAGCTTGCTAATGTAATCCTATATATATATATATATATATATATATATATATATATATATATATATATATATATTTATTT
>JAGRRF010007494.1:2471021-2481983 GCA_019097615.1 Morone chrysops
TTCAGTATGTTGCTCAGGGATACTTCGAGATGTGGCAGGAGGAGCCGGGGATTGAACCAACAACCTTCCGATTAGTGGACAACCCACTCTTCCTCTGAGCCACAACCGCCACAGCCTTGTGCCTGTCTTACCTATAATCCATTATGAAGTAATGTCTTGTGTCTGTTTCTTTTGAAGACTTTTTTTGAAGTCTTTCAGGTCCTGTTATATGTGTATAAACTGTTCAAATAAGTGAAATAAATGAATAGGTCTGCCACACGTAGAGGTCACCATATAATGCATACTGACTACCCCACTGAGAAAGTTGGCTTACTTGTTATTCTGGCTCCAGTCACATCCAAATACAGCAGCAGGATGTTTGTACTTATGGAGGATTTTACCATCGATGGTCCGGATGATACTGTCGACAAAACAATATAAAACACATAAGACTCTATGAAGCACACATATTATACTTTCTTCATAACGGAACAAACTCTTTTCAGAATAGAGGTCTACTGAGGAAGATGAGAACTCACCAGAATCCATCTCCACTACAGGTAGCAATCCTCTTAGAATCCTTATGGCTCCATGATATACAGAATATACCGTTCTTACCATGCTGGAGGAAGACAGAGAGGGCCAGAATTTTTAGTAGGCTGGGGTTGTTACAGTTATTGTGTTCACTATTTGGATTCATTGTACAGTTATTGTTATGCTTTGAATGTATCAACTTGTCAGTACAAAGCTATAGCTAAGCTATTTTCATACATTAATGACACACAGACGGAGAGTCAAAGTAACCTCATTAAAGCGAGTGATGATCTTTCCTTTCCTGACATCCCAGATGAAAGCTCCATTACGAGACGTCGCCCCTGCGATGCAGTTCAAGTCTCCTTCAAAACACACCAAAACACACACAGACAGAAAGATCACCAACTTTAACGTGAGCAATAGATGATACACTTTACTGAGATATTGTTGCTGGGATGGAAGTCTTTTGAACTATATAACTGACTAGTTTGTGTATGTGCTTGTCTTTTGTGGGCTGAGATAAGTCATTCCTCAGTTCTTCCTGGTTGCAGAGGTTTCACACACACATTTTTGTGTGCAGCTGTATGCATACATGTGCTCGCGTGTGTGGATGTGTGGAGATGGAGTTGATCTACCTGGAGCCCAGGACAGGGAGTAGACCACTCCTTCATTGCCAGGGGAGGTGTAAACAGCTGTTAGTGTGTTTGTGTCCCAGATTTTGATGGTTCCATCAAAACTAGCTGTGGCCAGCAGGTTAGGATCATCTGGTTTAAACTTACAGTCAAAGATAGTCTCTACATGACCCTGAAAACAGTAGAAAAACAGAGGAAAAGAGCAAAGTGCATGATCTTTTATTGGTTTGTTCATTTAGTCATGTGTTAGCATGTGTAGGCTGTTGACTTTACAAAAATATTACGGAATACCAAGTCTCGTAGGAAGTCCCACTTCCTGGCCCCCATGTCGTAGAGTCCCACCCCTCCATCCATGAAACAGCACACAGCGTGGCCAGGGGGCAGAGAGAAGGACCGGTTCTGTGAAAGGGTTGGGGGAGGTACTGCCTCACTGGTGGAACTGGTGTGCTGACTTTTACTGGGAGAAGAGGAACACTGAGCTGCAGAGAGAGTAGAGAAAGGAGAAAATATCTGGTGTGCTATTCTAGAAATCATAAAGAGGATCATCCTCACATTTCTTAACAGTTTTGAGCTTATTTCAGGGACTTACTTTAGCGCTGCTGAGCTAATCAGACTTACAACAAAAGAAGTACTACTGGTCAGTGTTTGAATAGCTGCTTTAGAGTTTCTGTAGATTTCACCAACCTGAAACCAGGAACCCCTGCACCAACAGTTGTGGTGCATTGATTTTAATTCATACCACCAGTACAAAATGTTTTATTCTTATTCTTACCTTTCTTGGCGAGAGGGGAGTTGAGGACATGTAAAGCATGAAATCCGGTCTTTTTCAGTTTAAAGCTGTCCAAAGGAGTGGAGCGAGACACATTCCATACCCTCAACACTCCAACCTGGGAGTCTGACACAGACAAACATAAATCAGTTAGAACATATCAAAGGTCTCTCCCATAATGTAAATGTGCTGAATATTTTTCTTGCTCAGTAAACTTCCTCTCACAGAAACACGTTCTCACTCCCAACCTGTCAAAAACTGCGGTTTGGTCAGTTGCCCTCTGCTTATGAAGCTGTAGGTATACCTCTTGCATTATTTCTCTGCCTTGTTGCATTGATTTCAAGGGGAATCCAACCAAATCTGTTTATGTTGGTCATATAGAGGCAACATGTATTAAACTGAGACTGTTTCATAACCAGTTAAAAACTCCTTGTACTACGTTTAAGTACATTACATAAGGTACGAACATCACTTAAGAAATTGTTTACTTTTGGTTTCTTACAGGACATGAACAGTGGTCTCCTGGGTTAAAGTTCTGTGTTTGTCTGAACCATCCATCTACAACTCTTCATCCATATGCAGACTTTCCCGCTCTTTACACTATGTCTTTGATGGTGGGCACATCCAAATGACGCAAGAGGGATACCTACAGCGTCTTATATTGAAACAGAGGGCCACTGACCAAGCTGCAGTATTTGAAGACTTGGGAATGGACTGGGTCATTGTCACCCATGTGTTACTAATATGAACTCCATCTACTATCTTCAAGTCATATAATTACACTAAGCATTACTGTGGTTTTAAGAAGCCAAATGGACTCTAATATGCCAGTAAGAAAGCATCTATACATAGACAGATGGCACTTTGGCAACAACAGGTCCCACATACCAGCTGGATGGCATGCTGGAGATTGAAATACAAGTCTAACCTGTAGTGGTAAACACATCTAGGAAGAACGGAAACCAGCTCATACACACATCCCACACAGAAATATAGTCTACCTCCGGTGATGAACATGCCCGGTGCAGAGGGGACCCAGGCCAGACACTGAACGGATGCAGCAGATGAGGGGAAGCAGAAGGACGTAATACAAGCCAAGGCTTCACTGTCCACCAGCCGGATACCATTATGGAGATTAGACACTGTGAGAGAGAGAATGTGTCATTTAGCATCAGTGGCTGTAATTATAGCCACAGAGATTTTTGCAATAAACAATAACAGGACAAACTGGTACCGACTGAATTACTCAGCAAACACAGCTTCTTTATTGTTCTATTCTATGTCTTCAAAGTCTTTTGTCTCTTCACTTCAGCTAACAGAATACTGGCAATGTTGTTAATATTTTTACCAACCTAGTAGATAGTCAGTTGACAAAAGGTCCCATTCCAGAGCACTGACTGGGTCCTCTTCATCTGTCCCCTCTAATGACTCTGGACGCAACACATGCTTTTGGCTTTTACTCCCTAAACAAGAGAGGACAATCAGATTAATGAAGATGTGTTAACAGCCTAACATGTCTGCTTATGGAACCTAAAGAGAGGAGCAGGGTTAGACATGTATATGTTAGAGCCTATGCCTCCAAGCAAGGACTTTTTAATGAGTTGAGGAAAACATTTGTACCTGGCTGAAAAATAGACAAACTTCCATCTGTGTGGCCAAACACCAGTTTTCCCTTTTTAGTGGGATGCCATCTGAAGAGGCAGATATCAGACAGGAAGGAGTGGGCTTCTTTATGCACTGTGACCCCGGGGTCAGGACCTCCATAGACCCAGATATACAGCGGACCACGCTGGGAGACAAACGCCACTCCATCAGCTGAGTTCCAGCACCAACTGACTGACGTTGGGACACCTGGGAAAGAAGAGGAGACGCTGTGATACTTCATTGGAGGAGGGGACAGTACAATACTCTAACCGTAAACACTTCAGTGTGCCAATAAAACCTGGTGTAGATCATCCATCGACCTTTAGTGTTGTCCAGTCTTGCTACAGCCTTTTGTTCTGCTACATTCCATACGATGAGCAGGTTATCAGCAGAGGCTGACACAAACAGATCAGGGTTGTCGGGACACCAGCTGATGGCTGTAATGGTCTTCTTGTGTTCAGACATGATGGACCTCAACTTAAATTCATTATACTGCTGGTCCAGCTACAACATGGATACAGAGACAATAACAATGAGAAAGAGAAATAAGCAGCTTTGATTTTGTCCTGTGACTGGTTAAACATAAATTCTAAACATACATGATATTATGAAACCTCCCTGCAGTAGCAATTACATGATTGTAGACAGTTCAGGTTTAAGAGGTTTGGTTCAGTGATTCAGTTCTGTCCATAACTGGACACTTCAAACCAAAATGACATGGTACAAATAAGTTCCAGCGTGTGTGTTTGAAGATTGGAATACATTGCACTCTGTATAATTATATTGTATGGGGTTTACAATACCCAGAAAACATGTATTTTGGTTTCCTGTGACAAGACATTAAAGTTAAAGTGGTGAGTTTAACACTGTTAGTAACAGTAAAATAATAGCGGTACAATACTTGAGAGCTGCTCCAGCTCATTAATGTTACTGTGAGGAACTGACTATAAAATAAATGGGCCCCGTGCAAGAAGTAATATATATACAATTTTTATTTTATTTTTGTTCATATCCATGATTTGTTCTTCTTTTTTTGTACCCACTGGTTTCTGGGAATCACCAATTTTATGTCACTTTTGTTCTTCTCTTAGGTAAGAGAACATTTTAAGAGTGGTAGAGAGCACTCTTACCAAGATATGAAAAAATAGTGTTGTTTTTAATGTTTGTTTAACGCGAGGAAACATATGTTTTCAATTTGAGAAACATAAAAAAGGCATGAATATAATATAATCTAAAATAATCAGATTAGACTATTGGTTTTGGGCTAAAGAAATACTATTGCTCCATTGATCCCTAATGGCCTTTTTGGTGGTATCTCTCCATTTCTATTACTGTATTTGCATACGGCACACCACCTGCCCTCATATAGTGTTTAGGGGGTCTTACTTATGCTAATAACAAACATGCCACATGCCTCCAATTTAAGATCAAGTGACATTCATCATTCAGCACACCTAGGTAGGAACATTTAGTGCATCTGGAGTTGACTTCTCTTATATTTTCTCTTCACAGAAAATTAAGAGAAAATATGAGAGAATGTTGCTGCATGAGGCCCATTGTACAGCATGTCGAAACAGTGGTGCGCTGCTCATTGTAGCAGCACATACTGGCACCTTAGATTTTAAACATTCCCCACCCACATGAACACAAGTACACACAAGTACACACACACACACACACACACCTGGTAGATGTATATAGCCAAAGTAGCACAGTAGGCAAAGCGGTCTCCACTAGCAGCACACACATCTTTATTCCAGGGCTGACAGCCAGCTGCCAGCAAGCCCACCTGCTTCACCTTGGCCATCCTCACCTAGAGACACACAGACAAATGCAGACACTAGACACACTATGTTATATTTAAAGTATAATTTAGAAATTATACTTTTTTATCACACAGATGATTTGTATATGTCTTTTAATACATGTCTGGAGGGGAACTTTAATGTTTTTCTTCGAAGTTGAAGTATTCATCAACGCAACATTTGCACATTCACAGATCCTGGAATTTTTAATGAGGTTGAAGGAGTACTTTTTTATCGAAATACATATCAGAAACACACACAACATTATTGTTCCAAGCCTGGGGGCCTTATGTTCTATTTAGTGTTTATTAAGTGGCTATGGCTGTAGCAAGCACCTCTCTAAACAATATCTATTATGGATTATGGACTGAATTGCAGCGTACAGTTCTATTACTACCAGAGTAACACACACAACATACTAACATACTATGTAGATCCACAGGTTGGAGGGGATAAGATGATTACAGAGAAAGAGGCATGTAGAGAGGATAGAATTAATCCCTGCTGGGATTGGCTAAGACTGCTGCTTATCTACTGACTGAATAGTGTTACTGTTAGAGTGAGGGACTGACTCAACATACTGTACTCATTCTACACACCCACAAACTAAGAGTCCCAAAACAAACCCTGTTTCTTTTGTGTAAGTTACCTTAAACCACTTCCTTGTACTTGCAGGGTGTTTCTTCACTGAAGATGCACTTCACTTACAAATGATAACAGGTTCATGAGTATCTACCCACCCACAGAAATGTAAGTCCATAAACCTGCAGAAAGAACTCTGACCTGCATGTTTGATTTAATTTTTTTGTTTATAATAATAAAAAGGAGTTCTTGAGGCATCACAAATGTTTATCTCTAAAGGGCTAGTTCGCCCAAATCACAGAGGAGCCGAAGAATAGAAACAGGGGAGCGGGGTTTTATATCAAAGGTAATCTTCAAACACCTGTTGACCAGTTAGCCCATAACCTCTTTCTGTAAGGTGCAAATTGGCTGATTTGCATATAAATTTCTCACCAACCATTCTCTTTCTCATTAGATAATGGTGCGGTCATCTAAACAGTAATGATGTGCAGTCGTCACAGTAATGACACTCACACCACTTTAATGGAGGAGCAGGGTATGCTGCAAGTGAACCTTTCTTGACATCCCAAAATTACATTTTACTAGCATTCATCAACAAGCTAAAGTCTTCCTCTAATGTTGTGTTAATCATCTTTTACCTTCTCCTGGAGAATATTTGGTGTCTACAATCTTACACAGGACTGCCACCTTGATGGAGTGACAACACATGCATTCTTATTAATATCATTTTTTACGACCTGTCGCCACTTGATTTGTGACTGAAGGACTGCATTAACCAGCAACAATCAGATAGACGACACACACCAATGGGACCTAGCCCCGGCACACGGTGCACCAGTTCTACCCAACCCTAACCCTAACCCCAGGGAATAGGATGGAACCTTAATAAGTATCATTGGTGACAATGTCTGTTAGGTACTGCTTCTCTCTCTCTCTCTCTCTCTCTCTCTCTCTCTCTCTCTCTCTCTCTCACACACACACACACTCTCTCTCTCTCTCTCTCTCTCTCACACACACACACACACAGAGATAAAATGCCTTAAGGTGCACACACATAAACACACACACACACACACAGTCCCCCCTTCGTCCCTTTCTTCCCTTCATCTTCTCAGCTCTCTACACACACACACACTCTCTCTCTCTCTCTCTCTCTCTCTCTCTCTCACACACACACACACACACACACACACACGTTTGCGTGGTCTGACTTAGGCTACATTTTGGGACACATTTCAGACCAAAGATAAGTGAACTGGGGGCTGCTTGTCTAATTTAGGGACCAAACCCATGTCCTTTTAGAAAAAGCTGATTTGTAGGTCAGTGGTTAGGGTTAGGATAGGTTATGGGTCCAACGGTAGCCTAAGTCAGTGGTTTTCAAACTGAGGTTCAGGGACCAACAGGGGTCCCTGAGTGGGTTGCAAGGGGTCCCCAGCAAAAGGAGGAATAGAATTTTTCAACCAAGTCAGATCATTGATTGACTATTAAGACTTTATTATCTTCAAACACAAAATAAAGAAATACTCAGAGGGGATTCCTTAGGACAAACCCCTCTCACATTGGGGGGCTAGTGGTCTAATCTGTATCTCTGTTCCTTGACATAAAAAACTTTGCACCCACATACACACACAGCCACACACCTTGGGCAGCAGGAAAAGCACAGGTGGAACTAGTAACATTACTAATAGCAGGACCTGGCTCAGCCTTGATCACTGTTATAAATTACCCCTGTGCTTGTCTAAAATGTCTGCCATGAAAAAGGTCCATTAAAAGTAAATGAGTCCCCAGTAGAGCAATTAAGACTTTAAAAGGGGATATTCTATATACAGTACACACTAAAACCAGATAAGTTAAAATAACTGAGACAACTGACAAAAGATTTGAAGCAAAACTAAATTTTGGAAGTTAAGAAAACATTCTTGATCAAGTAATTTTACACTGACATGATTTTGTAATATTCATTTGTACTGTGAAAACAAAATACCTAGAAATTATATGACAAAACAAGACAATATACGTCACTTATTGCATGTTATACACTTCATGTGCCATTTTATCGTTAGGTGGGAAAAAGCCTTTGATCGACTTGAATGTGATTATTTATGGTTAGTTCCGGACCGCTTGGGGTTGGGAGAGAAATTCATTAAAATGCTACTAGTCCAATATAATAACCCTTCACTTGTAGTTAACAGGAAAACAACACTTCCTAGTAAAAAGTATAAATCAGGAATGTTTCTGAAACTTACAAAACCAAGTTAGTGTCACTTAAAATGACTAGTAAAAGCTGCTTCGTCAAGATCATCCACAGAAACACTATGAAGGTGCAGTCAGGAAAAGGAATGTCGCTATTTTCAAATAATATATTTGTCTAATAAAATTGGGCACATACTCATATAGAACAACGGTGCTGTCCAGCTCCTTAAGCACGGCTAGTCATCGTTAGCCTTTACACAGGTCTCCTCCTCAGGTGATTTCTTTCCCGGTAAGCGCACGGTTTGGGTCGTTCTCAGGTGAAAACGGTGTCTAACACACTGAGCTAAATGTGGCTGAAAGGTTAGAGTTACGTCTACGTTGCATATAAGCGTTGTTTCAGCATTTCATTGATCTATTTGAGCCCATAAAAGACCCGGTTTCCCAGACGCCAGACATATTTCTCACATGCAAATCACCACAACCGCTCTCACTTGGTGTTGGTATCTATTATTAACACAAGCACTTGGTCTCAGACAGGATCATAATAGTAAGATAGCCTAAAATAAATGCTCATGTGAAGCAGCTTTAGTTAAATCAATAGGCTAACCCTGTTTGGGAGCTACTAACTAGCTATTTTTCATCCCAAACTGCTGCCACCACTCGCAGCCGGACGCGGATTCTGCGTTCGGTTTCTGTCTGTTCTCCGTTATTTTTCAACAACATGTAAATGGCATCAACAGGTTTCAGCGGCACAAACTAATCCGCGAGGAAACAGTGCGTTATTGAGGCACTACAGTGTCGCAGATGTGCTGCGTCCGTACCTCAGCACAGCGGCAGGTTGCTCATATTAACGCGCTCTCAGCGGCATTTTACATGTATGCGTTGTGTGTCGTGGCCGTGGGTTCACAGTGGTGTTACGGAGCTAGCGGGTGGCTGCCGTGGGTCTGTTTTTCTTCTTACCGTCAGTTGTCAGTGGGCTCGTGCACAGCGGACAGCTCCCAGGTGCTGAAATGCTCTCTACTCACCGTCCTCCGCGTGAGGTGGGACGTACCGGCTGCGGTGATTGGTCCGCGGGGATAGTCCCTTTGATCGGTTATTGGCTGGCCCGAGTGTCACAGAGACTGTTTCTGTGTGAAAGAAGTGTGTGAGTGTGTCCAACATGATGTATGATTATATTAGTGCTATCCACGGTTCGTCTCCCTGCAACAGCAGTTCATATTTTGGCAGGGGCGGATGTAGAGTAATATTCATGGGGTGGCAGAAATATTCGCTGATTTAACCACAATCCCATATATCAATACTTGCTCGGAAAAGCCTCCAAATGAACCTATTTGAACTCAAAAACATGACATTATTGTGGCACATTATCTGTGACACTGTAAATCCTAACGATAATACAATAATTAACCTAACACAGGGGTCACCAACCTTTAGGTCCTAACATAACTTAATCCTGCATCGATTAACTGTAAATTGTTTTATTTTTATTATACATCAGTTGTTTTAATAGGTAATGCAATACATAGAAAGATACATAAAGATAAATTAAATTAATTTTAATAATTAATTAAATAAGCTTGGAGAATATGCGTGTAATATACATTTATATTTAGACAGGTAAATGAAGTACAATTAATTGACCTGTCTAAATTAGTTTTGTTGGTCTTTTTCATGCTTAAATTGTTGGAAACACTGTTGAGCTATGTTGAACTGATAATCGGTTTCCTCAAACAGTTTGAGTTAAATTAACTAATCAAATTTGACAGTGTAAAGCATTGAAAAAAAATATCTAAAGGTGGCTTTTTCCATTGAACTTAACCTTATCACTTGTGACCATAACAGATCATTAAATTATGTGTTACTTTGAAAATTAATCTACATTAATGCATTAAACATGACAACATTTAACACCAAATTGGGGTGGCCAACCATTTTTAGGGGTGGCCACTGTCACCCTATGCCCCCCTCTAGATCCACCCCTGGAACTTAATAATAAGCAGTCATGGAAGAAGTAATCTTTCATTTAAAGGGCCAGTGTGTTTCCCCTTGAAATCAATGAAACAAGGTGGTGTCCACAGGGGTTGCCAGAATTCACACAAAATTAGACCAGTGTGTAACATTTACCAGGATCTATCTGCAGAAATTTAATATAATGTTGTAATAAATATAATATATAAATATTATTATAATATATATTAATATACGGTCAAGCTCGAAATTATTCATACCCCTGTGTGTTTTTGTCCGCTAACCATTTCTTCGCCACTTTTGCTGTATGTTTTGGGTCGTGCTGAAATATCCACTGGTGCCCAAGGCCAAGTTTCCCTGCAGAAACTTGGCCTGATGTTGTCGATGTATTGCTGTTCTTTCATGGTGCCGTTTACTGTGATTAGGTTCCCTAGTCCATTGGCTGAAAAACACCCCCACAGCATAAGGTTCCCACCAGTGGTGGACTGGCCATCGGGAGCACCGGGACATTTCCCGGTGGCCTGGCCGCCGAACTGGCCCGCTCGGTGATTGCCGATGGTCGGGACAAAAGGCTCGGTTCGGGTCGCGCTCATTGGGGTATCTGCCTCGCTGAAGCTCACACACACTGAGCAGCAACGTTGGGCACAAACACACCCCCTCCTCTCTTTTTCTGAGGCTCTCTGTCACAGCACTGCAGACACACACACACACCAAGTTGCGCCCGCGCCCCCCTCCTCCCTCACCTGTAGTTCTACATGCCCAAGAGGAAAGGTGGAGCAGAAAGGGAGAGGCTTAAAAGCTAAAAGCACTGGCCACAGATGCAGCGAAGTGCTGTAAAATAACTGACATGTTTGTC
>JAGRRF010007494.1:2481993-2495853 GCA_019097615.1 Morone chrysops
GAGCCTATCCAGCACCACCAGCTTCATGAGGAGGTTAGTTCCACTTTAACCAACACAAACTGACTTAATAAAACAAATGTTTTAATTTGTAACAAAGGATATTGCAAATTTTAGAAACATAATAAATTATATGAATATTGAAATCCTTGTATTATATTATTTCATATAACCTTTATTTAACCAGGTAAAATCCCATTGGGATTAGGAATATATTTGTTGTTATATGAACATAGCCAATGCATATAAAAACTGTCAATTAGTGAATTTGAATAGCTGGGAAATTATGGGTGGCTTTTGGATTTTTCTTTACAAAGGTGGAGAAGGGAGCAGTGTCAGCACATCAGCAGCACTAGTGCTGCAAGAGCTCCTGCTGTCATGGCAGTGGTGGATAGCAGCAGTGAAGAGTCAGAGCAGGAACCTTGAGGTACAATATAAGTGTGTGGGCGCATGTGGAGCCTTTATTATTTTACGCTCTTACATCAGTAGGCGCCCAACCCAAAACACACTCTTGATGTTTTGCGTTAATCTGGTGGTGGTGGCCTGGGATGGTATCAAATTCCCGGCCTGAATTATTGTCCCAGTCATAGGTGGAATTGGGTTCTTTTGAGGGGGTGTCGGATCTAGAGAAATATTCATGGGGTGGCATGGAGACTTAAAGGGGCCACAGAAAGAGATGCATTTCCTCCTACAATGTCAAACATTTGATAATACAAAGAATGTTTATTTAAACAAATTAAACTCTGTAATCTCAGATTTCAACAATCTAACTGGCCGCTCCAGATTAAAAATAATCCTAGGAGAAGGATGCCATAACCCAAGGGACACACACACACACACTGACATTAATAAAAATTAATGTATTTGTGTTTTTTTACTTGTTTTTTCTTACTAATGCATGTATTCCCCATGCCAATAAAGCCCCTTTGAATTGAATTGAATTGATATATAGGTCAAACAACACGGAAAAGCCCCTAAATGAAGATATTTGAACATTATTGTGGCACTAAAACATTGAATAAAAATACCTAAAGGTGGCATTAGAAATCAGTACATTGTTCCAAATACAAGTCATTTGTCATTGAACCTAAGACTATCACTATCACATGGGGACATGACAGATCACTAAAATACAAATTAATTGTTTTTCAAATTAAATTCAGCAGCATTTGGGGCTCACCTGGTAGAGCTGGTCCTTGCTGCATTTTATCTCCTCTCTCTCCCCCTTTTCTGACTATCTTGAGCTGTCCAATAAAGGCATCCCAAAAAGTATTAAATTGATATCTGACACCAAACTAGGGTGGCAGCTGGGGTGGTCAAGCATTTTATTTTGGAGGTGCAGATGCCACCTCTCTAGATCCACCCCTGACAATAATATTTTTAAAAAGCAACAGAAAGGAAAAATGATATGAAGACATCAAGAACACACTGACTAACAAAGTCATGAAAAATTGGAATGCTATAATAAAGCACATGGGAGATATGATATGATGAAAATATATCCCTCAGGGGCCTGTGGGTACCCCAGTCGGCAGGACGAGGGGCCCTGTGGAGTTTTTCTGTAAATAAACAAAAGTTCTATTTACACTGAGTGTTAGTTAACCAAACTGTGCACAGTGTGTTTACCATTGAGGTCTGATAAATGTGTCCACTTCCTAAAGTACTCCGCCCTGAAAATAATTGCAAAGCCAATTTCTAGAGATTTCAAATCCAGCATTGTTTACCTCCATTTGTACTTGCTTGTAGTCCTCTTCTTCCCTGCCTTTGGTAGCGCATTGCTGCGTATCTTGGTGTGTTACTGCCATCTTTTCATCAGTGTAATAGTGTCACACAATAGGACTGTGTATGGCCTGGGTCTTCAACAGGAGTTCCCCAATCCCTGGGAAATCCTCAGATTTACTGCATGGGGGACGACAAATTATTGTTTGATCATTATTTGAAAGAGTCATATCTCCATCATACTAGTAGATAAAGCACTGATAATATTGTACACATTGTTGTAGGCCCAGTTCAATATGCAACAAAATGAATATGGGTCCCTGCTCCATCTGTCTATCAGCTATGGGGGTCTTGGCCTTAAAAACATTGAAAACCACTGGTGTACAATCATATGCATGTGCATGTGTGTCACTAAAGTAAAATCCTATTATGCTTAATGACTTTATAAAGTGTTGGTCCTGAAGAGCCACAGTGTTAGGGTTATGCTGGCAGCTGTGTCTGGTTATATCAGACCTATTGTTAATGGACTGTAGTTATATACCACTTCACATTCATACAGTGATGGCAAAGGTCATCACAAAGAGAAAACTAACTGGTTCACACAGACGTACAGTATCAGGAGCAATTTGGGGTTCAATATGTTACTCTAGGACACTGACAGAGTAGGCAGGAATCGAACCGCCAACCTTCTGATTAGTGGACAACCTGCTCTACCTCCTGAGCCTCAGTCACCCCATTGTGCAGTGCAGTTAGAATATTTCAAACTAATTGAATAACTGTTCTAGAAAAGGGTGTCTGTATCTTCAGTCAAGGAGTATTAAGGCAGGTTGCTGCACTAATTGTGAAAGAAACTATTATTTGCATTGAAATATTCACACCACACTCCATATTATTATTCACACTACACTTTCACTTTTATAATAACATGAATAGTTGATAAAGGGAAGATGTTTTTCATTGAAGAATAATGATATTGTAAAAGCTTGTTTTTTATTAACTAATCCTAACCTTTGTATTAAAAATAAGATCCCCAACATCCTCAGTAGTCAGCAACTACAGCTTTAAATGTAGTGCAGTAAATAGTCTACATTATGTAGCAGAAATATGGACAAACACCAGTAAAGTACCTCGGAACTGGGCTTTACTACAGTACTTGAGTAAATGTACTTAGTTACACCCCTAATTCCACAATGACAGTATACTTATGTTTAAAGGGCAAAGAAACAAGACATGTGGCCCATAGCAGATCCAGTGTGGTCACAGCCCTAAAGTGACCCGCATTAACATGACAACATGAAGTACATGAAATACATTCTGCTGATTGTTCACACTATGGTGACATTGTAAAAGTTTAGACCTGAATCTGATTTAGACTACACATAAAAGTGGGCCTGCCACTGGCCTGCAGTCTGAGGAGTCATTGGATAAGACCCCACAACAGACTGCACATAACACACATCACGGTATACACTATCTAATCCAAATGACCCGAGTCCTCATTAAGATCAGTTATATCCAAACTTCAGGTAGTGGGCAGTGTAGGGATTCAGAGAATTATGGAGACTGGTCTTTATCAAACATAGCGCCGCAACAATTATTTTCATTATGACTTCATCTCTAGCATTATCCTCAACTAAGAGATTGTTTGCTTAGGAGAATGATGAAAGCCTTGTTTACCAAAACCCAAGGTGACATCCTCAAATGACTTATGTTCAAAAGATAGTCTGTCAGAGGACCAAAAGCAGAAGTTTCACATTTGAGAAGCTGGAATCTAAACACTTTGTTGCATTCTACATACACGACCAACATGCACCAATATCAGTACTATAGGACAGCTGCAAGTCAGAACATAGTCAGCAGCTCATCAGTTCACTACATTTTGGGCCAGAAGATATTTGCATGTTTTTCAAAATCAGACCAATGTTCCACCTGGCTGTAAACCCAGCAAGTGGCACACGTTTGAGTGCATGTTAATTAGCATCTTGTATAATTAGGTAAAGAGATAGTTTAAGGGCATTTAGCATATGACAAAATATCAATTAAAAATGAACACAATTATAATCAATATACAAAATTTTATTACAAAAAGAAAATTCGTTCTACATGAAAGTTTTCAAAGTTCCACATTAAAAATGGCTGCAAACCTCTTTAATCAAACTACAGATAACCCCTGGTAGTAAAATGACAGTGAAGAAACAGCACCACTAAACAGAAAACCTAAGCAGTGCTTCCAGAAACGATACATTTTTAAAACTTTACTGATTTGCTGCTGTCCACTGCCCGTACAGGAGTTCAGTTCTTTGTAATATCACAGGAAATTCATGTGGCTGCTTGTGTAGATAGCAACAAGGATCCAAGATGTGACAAACCCGAGTTCAGCAGAAAAACTTAAAAAAAATCATAAGGGGGACTAGTGACAAAATAAAAACTAAATCCCTGAATTTGAAAAAAAGGAACACGTCTGATATCCTACAGAGGCAGACCAACAGGGACAGCAGGCTATACTCTTGGAATCATCCACAGGGATAGCAGGCTACGCTGTGGGAATCATCCACACAAAAAACAAAAAAACAGGAGTTAAGCTGAACAATGCATTGCAAAATTCACATCCTTTAAACACAAACTGCTTAGTCGTCATCCTCATCATCATCATCATCATCATCGTCGTCGTCTTCCTCGTCGTCATCATCATCATCGTCATCGTCGTCAACTGGTTCTGCTTTCTTGGCAGTGGGCCTGCCTGGACCACTCTTCTTACCAGCATCACTCTTCCCTGAGCCACTCTTTGCTCTGTAGGCAGCAACATCCTAATGAGGAAAAAAGGGAAAGTATATGTAATCATACCACCTAGTACTGTCACATACTTAATATCCCCTAAGAGCCAAGTCACTTTAGCTGGTAAAAACAGGCGACAGGTATACCTTCTCATATTTTTCCTTCAGTTTGGCAGCCTTGGCCACATAGGGAGCCTTGTCTTTGGGAGTCTGTGTTGCCCAAAACTCGCCAAGCTTCTTGGCAATGTCACCAATGGAGATACCAGGGTTCTCCTCCTTGATCCTGGGACGGTGGTCAGAGCAGAACACAAAGAAAGCAGAACTGGAGAAAGAAAAGGGGGATGTGTTAGTACCAGAAAGGACCACAGGTAACAAGCATAAAAATCTATCTGGCCTCATTAGTTTAGACTTACGGTGGCCTCTTGGGTGCATTGGGGTCCTTCTTCTTCTTGCCTACAACCTTGGTACCTTTGGGAGGCACGTATGATTTCATCTCCTGGTCATACCGGACCTTGTCGTTCTTGGCCATGTCCTCGAACTTCACCTTCTCCTTGGCTGACATAGTCTATGAAACAGAAACCATGAACACCTAAATACCAAAAATATCCCTGCAAACATCCTTATGTAAGGATACCTATCCATTTGCTGTGTACCATATGTTAACAAAATACCCCTTTCCAGGGGGGAAATTAATACACTTCAACCAGCCACTCACTCGTCATTTTATGGCTTAAATCTACCTGCCACTTGTGTGCTTTAATCAGCATTTGCCTTGTGCTAATTTTCTACCATTTGCCCTTTCTACCCAACTATGGAGGGCAAAAGGTCCTGCAAGGTCATGCAAGGGCATTTTAGCCTGACCCAAATCAAATTCTCTTCTTACTTCTGCTAAGGGCAAGTACAATTTCATTGTTTTGAATTGGTAATGTGGAAAATACAGTGCCCCACAATTCATGTTGTAATTTGTCAATTATTGCATTTATAAAACTAAATTGGTTCTAACTTACCTTCCATCTCTCAGAGCATTTCTTGGAAAACTCTGAGAAGCCTACAGTGGTCCCTGGGTGTTTCTTTTTGTGCTCTTCGCGGCAGGTCGCCACAAAGTAAGCATAGGAGGTCATCTTTCCTCTCGGCTTATTTGGATCCTTTCTCATGGTTGCGTTTGATCTAAAAACGGTGGCAAAAAAACAAACATTAGAATTACTCGTGTTTAATGTGATAAGTTACCAAAGCCTGTGCAGGCAGTATAATGTAATATTTGCAATTTACCATGAATTATCCAAAACGCGTACAATAACGTTAATATGTTTAAATTATTAGTTCAACGTAGCTAATATGGACTCCAGCAAATATTATATTTGTATTTGCCATAGTTCTAGTGTTGTAAATAATGTTATTGTGGCATAAACCGGACGAGCAGACGCCCAGGGGTGTTTTAAGGCTCTAATCGGATTTCTGCTTCACTGGGACAAAAAGACTTGCCACCATTTTGTATCTTCCCGCCTAAACTAAACTGCGCCAAAAGATTACCAAAATAAGTACACTAATAGTCATTGTGTTATTTCCATACTGACTGCTAACCTGCCTTTAACCGTAACGCAACTAACCGCGGTGAGTGTGGACCAAACGGCGACTTGGTTCGAACTTAAACCGTGGATGCTAACGTCCCCGTCGTGTGGAAAGCTAAGCTAACTCACCAAACCAAATGGCGTTTGAACTGCATGCTGCGCACACAGCAATAGATTACAGGGCTAGTGACACAGTAAGGTTATAGAAACAGGCTAAACACGCCACCGTTTGGAATCAGCATACAATCCAACGGCTTTTTCGAGGCAAATGATAAACAATGTTGTTATTTATAAGAACATATAAGCGACTTATTTTATAATATGCTTAAATTGGTAAATATGCACAAGTATTACATTTTATCACCTTAACCAATGCACCAAGCTGCCACAGAAAATACTGGTAACTTTAAACCGTAAAAGTAGCTAAATACAATTGCAAAAACGGTGAAACCTTACCTGTTCTCAGCAAGACAACTTGTAAACGACTGAATGAGGAAGAAAGCGCAACTGTTTTGTCACTGCCTGCGAGGCCGATCTAACTTAACTAGAAGGACTTTCACAACTCCTCCCCGCCACCCACGGATTGGTCAGATTTAAGCATTTCAATTTGAATTCAGGGCACTAGAAATATACGGTGCTGTGATTGGTCGGAGTATGTGCCATCAAGACAGCATGTTTCTTTGCATTGCCAACACGCTGATTGGTTGAGTTGGGCTTTTAAACATACGGCGCGAAAGGTCCTTTGTTTGCTCTGAATCAAAATATGTTCATCTGTTGATGTGTGGTGTGTCTAGGCTATGCGCACGTTTAAACCGTTTGTTTTCTAGATGTGACTGCGCATGTAGGACGCTGTCTGTTTCGTTTTGTGCATTAGAAAGAGACAACTCAAACTTTCCTTATTAGGTCAAGTCAAAAATAAAACTGCTTATTCACTTTTTAAATGGAACTGAGCAGAAAATGAGAAAAAGACTTCCGGATTTAGCTTTAGCCTTGAAAATACATCTTTAGTTTATAATTGTACATACTTCTAAATTGTGAGAAGTCACTGTGATTGCAGCACCACAAACAGAGGGGTGCATGCTGGATCAGCAGTAAAAGAAGCCCAGTCATGTCATGCATCATGTTAAAGTGTACCACTGAGGAGGAATGTAGATGATTTAGAGAATGTATGATTTATTTCTAAGCAGTACACCTAATGGGCTTGTTTTGATAACATGGCAATATTCTCTCTAATCACCGCAGTGGTGCTTGCAGATATTAAAAACTACTAAACTACTAAAAAATACACCACAGACAGCAAACACATTAATATGAATGCAAACATATTCTGTTAAAATGACTTTCAAAACACATTTTAACATTTTTGAAAATAACTTTTTAACAGGCAAATGTAGAACAATGTCAATTTCAATTCAAATTACTACAATTGAAAATAGACCAAGTGCACTAGTCTGTCCAATGCAACCACCATGTCCAAATGGAAGTCAGAAAGGAATTTTGTGGTATTGGTCACAGAAATATAATGTAGCTTTGCCTAGACAAGCGTTGTTGAATGCAAAAAGATTGTGCTGATTGTACTAGGTCAATTAGATGTTATTATGTTTTATTTTTCTGTTAAAACAACAAAACCTTCTTCAGGTCTAATCCAAGTTAAAACTAAAATTAAAGTGAAGTAAATGTTTAGCTCAACAATTATGGATGAAAAAAAGCATGTCTTGCCTTCTGTATCATAATTTGTCTCCAACATTTCTCTGGCATCTTAAACCTTGTGATGAGCTGAATCAGTACAAATGCGCAACAGCCATTCTTGAACTTTATTTAGTTCTTAAAATGTACTGTAAAAGTCTTAATGCCACACTTTTAATCCTATTTCTACAGGGTCTGTATGAGCTCTACATGAGAGAAAACCTCCAACCATATTTGCTGTTTCACAGCTGGACAGTGAGCATCTTGGAGATGCACCTTAAAAACATCCTTTCCTCTATAAACATCAAATCACATGCTGAGTTGTTCTTTCCTTGTAGCTTTAAGTTGAGGTCAGTGAGATGAGATGTCAACCAAGGAGGTATATCCAGTGTGGCCTTCTGACTCTGACCATTATGTTGTGACATTTATAATTATATTCAGTTTCTAACTGCCTTAAAGCTTGCCAACACTGCCTTTGCACAGCAATCTTATGTTTCTGTGCGTGGGTGAAAACAATACAAACGGCACCCACCACAGAAACTAGTGGTGCATTTATGATGAAATGGCTCCAAACCCTGGTTAAGATTAAAGTTGTTTTATCATATCACTCAAATTTTAAGTACAAACACACCTCTGTCATAAAAACACACAAGGAACTATCATCTGTTTAACCACTAGAAACACATGGAGGCCCAACTAATTTTCCAGCATCAAAGGCACCCTGGAGAAAGACTTCTCAATCTTTTTGTTGTCAAGGAGCCCAAAATTAATACGCATCCCCATCGGGGCCGTGTCCAGACCTTTTTGACTGGGTGGTACCGCAAGAGTGGAAGCTTTCTAGTCATTCCCAATTTCTGCAATTCACTGTTTAATGACCACAGGATGCAGAACTCTTCAAGTACATGAGGCAAAAATAACACATTGCACTGCAAACTGTGTGCTGAGAAAACTGCATGGTTTTTGCCCAAAGCTGCATGGGATTAGCATGAAGTTGGCCTGTCTGCAAAGGAGGAGACTCATGGGTACCCATGGAACGCATTTTTATTCAGATATCTTGAGGTTAGAGGTCAAGGGATCCCTTTGAAAATGACCATGCCAGCCTAACTTTGGAGCATTTTTTTGCACCCTTCCTGGCATGCCAGCATGACATTGTTGGTACCATAGGTGGATGGATGCATAAGTTTCATATGATACCAGTATCTTCACTCTTGAGCTTTAAAAGGAGGCCCTCTGAAAGACAGTGTGAAGTCGCAGAGGTAAAGATAATGGGGTGGCACTTGGCTATACAGTGCCTATACAGTAAATGTGCATATTAAGAGGGTGAAACCTGTACGCAATAGTCATATTGATACATTCTGTCATTAACTTTTAGTAAATGAAATAGGGTTAATAGTGAAATTAAAATATTCCCTATTTTCTGGGGGACACTCTGGACTCCTGGGGGTCCTTGGAGCCCAGACTGAGAACCACTGCCCTAGAGGATTTTTTGCAGATTGGGTTATCATAGAGGGTAATTTATCATGTTTAATCTACATTAGAGGCATCCAGGAGGGCACTTTGGCTGCATTGTTTTTCTGTTTTTAACACGGGGTCTTTGTACGTTGCACCCAGAATTCACTGTATCCTTATCTAACCCCGGCCTGCGGGCTGAGCTGTCAAGAAGAGGCCTTATTTTCATGTTTGCGCTACATCCTCCGGTGCAGCAGGTGGCAGCATGCACCTTACTTTTGCCTCCGTAAGTAAACACTAAAGAAGAAGAAGAAGCTGGTTTCTCTGGTAGTAGTTGTCGTCCACAACCCCAGCAGTTCTGCAGCTGGATTGTACTGTGAAGAGAACGACGGAAGAACAGTGGGAGCAAAGCGACAAACACTGAGCATACACACTGCCGCTGTATATTGGGAGTACGTGGACTCTGTGAACAGTCCGAACTGAACTGGGATCAGACTGACAAACAAGATGAGTGACGCCGCTGTGGACACGAGCACGCTCTGCCTCTTCGACGTTGACGGCACGCTCACGGCCGCGAGACAGGTGTGTAAAACTAACGTTACCCTGGTTACACCTGGCTCCATTCAGACACACGTCTGACAGTACGTTATGACAGTGCAACATCCGGCTCCACGTCGTTGTTGTAGTTCTTCCGCGCGGTATTGTATCCCGCAGAAACTTTTACTTTGAAAAATGGTTCCACCCTAAAGCATTTGCCGAGAAGTAGTGGGACTGCTAGCAGCTACAGAGCACTCACTGGTATATAAGTAACTTTAATAAACAAATAAAAGTGTTAGCTACATAAAAACCTAAACAGGAAGTGCCCTGCTGAACGGTTAAAGTATGCTTACGTTAGTTGCTAACATGTTTTTGGTTTGTTTATCATAAATATTCAAATGTACTATACATTCTGTAAACCTATGGTAAATAGAGGCGCTGTTACACTCTGAACGTTTAAAACACACCTTTCTTGGTCACTAAAACAAACGCCCCTGATGCTACTGTTTCCGTTTGGTTCCGTTGGCATTTTTTCAATTCAATTCAATTCAATTCAATTCAATTTTATTTGTATAGCGCCAATTCACAACAGAAGTTATCTCAGGGCACTTTTCAAATAGAGCAGGTCTAGACCGAACCTCCTTCGACATTTACAGAGACCCAACAGTACCACCATGAGCAAGCACTTGGCAACGGGGGCAAGGAAAAACCTCGGACAGACACCCAACAGGGATCAGGTGAGCCCTGAACCATCTCTTAGTTATGCTGCTCGACATTTACAGAGACCCAACAGTACCACCATGAGCAAGCACTTGGCAACGGGGGCAAGGAAAAACGAGTACCACCATGAGCAAGCACTTGGCAACGGGGGCAAGGAAAAACTGCCTTTTAACAGGCAGTAACCTCGGACAGACCCTTCGGCTCTAGGTGGGTGGTCATCTGCCTTGACCAGTTGGGAGGGAAGAGAGAGAAGAGAGAGAGAGAGCCTTGGCAATGGGGGCAAGGAAAAACTGCCTTTTAACAGGCAGAAACCTCGGACAGACCCTTCACTCTAGGTGGGTGGTCATCTGCCTTGACCAGTTGGTGGAGAGAGAGAGAGAGAGAGAGACAGAGGCAACGGGGGCAAGGAAAAACTGCCTTTTAACAGGCAGAAACCTCGGACAGACCCTTCGGCTAACAGGCAGAAACCTCGGACAGACCCTTCGGCTCTAGTGGGTGGTCGTCTGTCTCGACCAGTACGGGTGGTCATCTGCCTTGACCAGTTGGGAGAGAGAGAGAGAGAGAGAGAGAGAGAGAGAGATTGGTCGTCTGCCTTGACCAGTTGGGGTAGAGAGAGAGAGAGAGAGAGAAAGAGAGCGAGAGAGAGAGATCAAGGAAAAACTGCCTTTTAACAGGCAGAAACCTAGGACAGACCCTTCGGCTCTAGGTGGGTGAGAGAGAGAAGAGAGACAACAACAGTAGCAACAACTACATTAACAGTAATGATCGATGACGATCATGAAAAAGATGGTTTTTTGCGAACAGTTAACTACAATCAGCAAAACAGATGTCTCTTTAAGTTTTGTTTTGCCTGTTATGTGAATAAAAACTAAACTAAAAATATCCAGGAAATGTCTTGGTTTTGGTTTTTGTCAGGTAATGATACAAAACGAGCAAACTCACTGGAAACAAACTGAACTGAAAACAACAATGAAAAACAACTGTGGTTTGCACAGATTAAAATGAACTAATTAACGTTACTCATAACTTTTAAAACAGCAGCTGTACGTATTATACGTATTATATAGTTTCTAGGCATACAGTATTTGCTTAATCATTAAGATATAGACCCAATAATCACTTTGGGCATATTTATCGTACTTTTATAGTTTCTTACTGTAAGTTTTATAGTTTGACTGACTGAAAAAAGAAAGGGACATTGCATCGTGAGCGAGGTTAGTCGATCTGCTCATACATCAGACAAAACAGGTTGGAACCCTGCATAACAAAATACCTGAAAGACCAGTAAAACAAGTGATACTTCGACTAATGACAGGCAGTCTTAGTAAAACAAAAGACTAAAGGACAGGCTTTTCCAGTTGCTATACATAACATTTGACATGAATCCTGACATATGAAATACTGTATGTCCTGTTGCTGTCCTTGCTGTTGTTTCTCCCATTACGTCAGTAAATGTAACCTGTATTTCTGTGTGTGTTTTCAGCGCGTGACTCCAGACATGGCAGAGTTCCTCGAGAAGCTGAAGACTCAGGTTCGAGTCGGAGTGGTAGGAGGGTCAGACCTCTGCAAGATCAAAGAGCAGCTGGGAGATGATGGTGAGACACACACATCAGTAGTAGACCAATTATATCTCAAGTGTGTCATTAGTCTGACTCTGTTTGTTTATGTGTACAGTGATCCAGAAAGTGGACTATGTGTTTGCTGAGAACGGTCTTGTAGCCTATAAGAATGGACAGCTCCTCTCTGTCCAGGTAAGGTACTTGATGACCTTTTTTACGCAAATGCTTTAAGCCTGCCTATCAAAGTCTTCGTTTGACACATTAACATGATTTGACATCATAATATTGGTTTGTGGGTAAAAACAAAACAAACATACCTTGAATATGAAGCCTTCACCTCATGTGACAGGACCCAGGAAGTTGACTTTGTCTGCTTGCTGTTGTCAGTCCATCCAGGCCCACATGGGAGAAGAGCTACTACAAGATTTCATCAACTTCTGTCTCAACTACATGGCCAAGATCAAACTGCCTAAGAAAAGGTCCAGACATAATAGAGTCTCATTATCAACATTTGTTTGTTTTTGGGCTAACAGTTGTGATGTGATGGGCATGGAGCAGTGCAAGGAAGCTGTAAAATGCATAACATTTGAAAGTCTAGAATAATAACAGATAGTAGTGATGTGTATTAGCCTTATGGAGACTGTCATGTTTTACAGGGGGACATTCATTGAATTCCGTAACGGCATGTTGAACGTGTCCCCTATTGGACGCAGCTGTACGCAGGAAGAGAGGAAAGAGTTCTACGAACTAGATCAGGTAGCGCACACACTTTCATTCTCACCACTCTCAACTCCTTTCCAGCTGCAGAAGCTCAGATAAACACACTGTCCGCTTACTGCTCAGAACCAAACAGCACACAACCCTGCAGAAGGTGCGTGTTGCCATATTTTAAGTGAATGCAGCCGAAGCAGCACTGTCTTCTGTGCTGTGTTGTGGTTCAGCCAGCCCAAGGTCAAACAGACACAGACCTGCACATCCATAGTCTTGCATGGCCAGACCATACAATGTTTTTTTTAAGTTATTTTTTTGGCCTTTTATTGCCTTTATTGATAGTGACAGTACTGTCGCCTCCCTGTTTTTCCACCACTCGCTTCACTGAAAGCCCAGAATAATCGACCACGGAGATAATGCCTTCGCGACGAAAAAAAAGTTTATGTCCTCCTCAAAAATGCCCATGTCTTCACACACTACTCTCCAATTTTAACACTGCAACAAATTCTTTTTCGTGCGTTTCCCTCCAACAAGTGAATCCCACGGGACTTCAGCGCTACACTTCAGGTATACGCAGAAGAAGAAGAGAGTTGAGATCGGAGGAAAGAAAGTATCCCTCCCCCACTGGGAAAAAACGCAAACCTTTTCTTCTCCACAGTAGATCAACACAGGTTATTCTTACTCCAAGCTTCTTCCCTTGTGAACACCTCTTCTTCTTCTTCTTCTTCTTCTTCTTCTTCTTCTTCTTCTTCTTCTTCTTCTTTTTCTTCGTTTGGATTTGCGGCAGTTTATGACCACCTTCTTCTGCGTGTACAACAAGTGTAGCGCTGAAGTCCTGTGGGATTTCACTTGTTGGAGGGAAACGCACGAAGAAGAAATTGATTGTTGCAGGAAGTGTTCAAATCGTAGAGTAGTGTGTGAAGACATGGACATTTTTGAGGGGGAAATAAACTTTTTTTTCATCGCGAAGGCATTATCTCCGTGGTTCTGGGCTTTTAGTGAAGCGAGCGGTGGAAAAACAGGTTGGCGAAAGTACTGTTTTGTACAGTTTCTGCACAACGTATGAGTTGAAAAGGCATGTTGTCACGTAAGGGCCCTGATCATGTTGCACAGATATTTTAATTGCATTTTGTGTCTGTT
>JAGRRF010007494.1:2503908-2537545 GCA_019097615.1 Morone chrysops
GGTGCCTTCATTTAAGACCAAGTCACTTTTATTATGCTGTTTAAAGAAATTGTTGAAATAGTTTTCATTGCTTGTAACAAGCACAACTTGCTTACATTTCTTCCAGTTTAAAGGTCCAATACAAGAAAAATATAGAATATTTAAGAATATTTGTCTGTCTAGTCACAAGTTCTGGTCATGAAATAGTACACTGGTTTTTCCACTATTCATCAACAAAGACGCAGTTTGGCGCTGTCATGAATCAATGAAACAACAGAACATTTAACATTTTCTAACAGTTCTAAAGCCCTGCTGGGATTTGCTATTGGAAGCTGTTTTTCATGTCATGCTGAAGAATATGTCAGACCCAGCATGTTGCAGTACTTTCCCTTTATTGATAGATCATTCACATCAATGGATACGGAACACACACACACACACATACACACACCACAGGCTACAGTGAAATGTACAAGTTAAGAGGGAGAGGAGATTCAGTCATTCATCACACACTGGGTGATGTTCTTTACCTTGTCTCTGTGCATGTCGGCACGCCAGCCAATGACTGCCGCTGTGCGAGCAGTGACGGGGACACTTTGTTTAATATATCAACAGTGGAAAGAAAAACCTGTCCTCTTTTTTTTCTTCTTGATTTGTTGGTATGAATGTCAAGTGTATACATGATTTCCAAGACCTTAAAAATTGGGCTACGTGATGATATGCTTAAACAGTTGGTCACCTTCAGTGCACTACTCAGTTAGCATGTGTTTGTCCCAGAGGTGGGGCCAGGTCATTGTTTTGCAAGTCACAAGTCCTAAACTTTGAGTTTTAAGTCCTATAGAAATCATAATGCGCTCTTCCCAAATGTAATGCTATATCAACCACAGGACGAGTGAAACTAAATGCTCCTTAGTAGCATTTCTTCCAACTGGTGCTCAGTAATGCAACGATCCAGTCTGATTGGTTCAAACACAGTGGATCTAGGGAATGAAGCATCCAGTTGCTGGAGCATACTTTTTAATGTTTGGGGCTGGGGGAAGGTATCAAGTCTTTTCCAGTCAAAAGGCTCCAGTCCAAGCGAAGTCGCCAGTCATTGGTGTTAAAGTCCAAGTCGAGTTGCAAGTCTTTTTTGATTTCTTGGTGTTCATCTGGAGACACAGTATGTTCTCACTGTCAGCTTTAAATACACTAACTTACCAATAGGTCAACTCTTAGATTGCACACAGCCACACACTGTAAATGCTTGTTCAAATACAGAATGCACGTCCACACAGCGATCCCTCTGGACAGCGCAGGTAATTCATCGAAGTGGGAATGTAAAAAGTTACTGATCCCCTAAAAGGACACACACTATAGATTCTGAAGCACACTTCAGTCCAACCTTCCACTTTCTCATCTGAAGGAGTCGGTTGGTTTGAGGATTAATACATGAGTGTTGATATCAGGTCCTTACAGAATGTCATACAGCAGACTGGAACATAACAGAAGACTACATGGCTTTTAAATAATATATTGCACACAAAAAGACAAAAGGAAATACTGTATCCCAACATCTTCTTGCTGATTCTTGTTCCTGGTAATCTAATCTAATGACCAAACTAGTTCATGAAGACTCCATCCAGAAATAAATGTGTGACATATTCTCCCTGTTATACTTTTATCACAGAAAGCCTCTGGAGGATGCAGTTTTCATTTGAAGCTGATCGTCTTTAAACTCTGAACTAAATCAAAGGGAAATTTTGCCACATTTTTTGTGGATGCCCAGTCAGTTTGGTGGTAAACTGAAAGGTCAATTGAAGCAACAAATTCCTGTGTGTGCTATATTGACAGAGAAAGCCGAGTCGTCCTGCTTGCAGAGCCTTGCCACCAGTGCCTACATTTACCAGGATGCATTGCCCGCAAGCTCACTGAGCAAGCTAAGCTTGGTGCTAATCAAAGTGATAGAATGTTGTTTGACTATTTATTTTACATAAGTAGCCATATTGTTACCTTCAAGCTCCAAGCTCAAACAGCCTGTAGTTCTTTATTGACACCAGCTACAGGCTAACCTTACGAGGCAGCTGGAATCGCCAGATCACGCCAGAATCCATCTTGCCAGGCTTCAGTCTATGCGTTTGTGGTCAGTAAAGTGGTACTGGACCAATCAGCATCCTTTGACACCGTTCTTTAAACAAAACAAAAACATCTTTTCCATGGAGAAAAGTCTTCAGTGCTGTTCTTTGCTCTTCTTTCAATGAAGATATACTTGCTAACCTCTATGGGCTTCGGTAATAGTAGTAGGCAGAGTGATATGGTTTTGGAGAAGTCCAGGGCGAGTAAGAAAGGAAGGAAATCATTTAACTTGACTTGAGTGCAACCGAAGACGAGGCTTCAGGGAATAAAAGTGAGCCGATTCAGACGGTCAGCTCTCTGGCCTCCCAGTGTGGAGACTACAAATACAACATTTAACAGTTCCCCTAGCAGCAGCTCTATAGCTCCATTTCTGTTCTCCCATTCAGCTTCAGATGGGATAATGGAGGGCTGATCCAGAGTCCAAACCTTCAAACTTACTGGAAACAACCCACTTTCCTCTACATGAACAAATATATATATATATATATAAAAAACTGAGTTCTAGTGCTCAACTAGTGGCCCCTCATACCGAACTTGATCCAGACTGTCAAGGAGATATAATGTTACTGACAGCAGGTCAGTTATTGAGCTCATGTATCTGCTGCTTCCAGTATGTCTTAATGTCTGCTGGCCCTACAAACAAATACCTCAGAGGAAAAACTATTCTAACTGTCGTCATAATGCATATTATTTTACACTGAAGAAGGAAGACTGGATGTAAATCAATCATTCAGTAAATCTTCCATCATGTTGTTGACATGATAAACATGGACCCAAGTTAAGGTTTGTCTAGTGTGAGTGTTTGTTCTACTCTCTGTAAAGTGTTTCAGCCAGTTGTTTCCCTCCCCTCATCGAACCTGTGTCCGACATTATTAGGCTGCTTTCACGTAATATTTGTCCATCTCACAGTAGTAACAGTGCAATCTTTAAACAAAGTACAAATGACAGTAATTGAGCCCACCTAAACAATATCCACATATAAAAAACTGCAACAAAACATACAAATTAAAACACTAAAATGGCGTCTTTCAGTGCCTTTGTCAAAAAGGTGAACTGTTAAACAGCCGGTGAGGTTTCTCTGACTCCCTTTAGACTACGAGAAAACAAGACATAAAATCCAACCGCCTTTCAGTCAGTCACTCGCCATCTTTAACTCTGTCTCGCTCCCTCCAGGTGTTTGAATAAATATCTACTGTAAGAGCGGCCTCTTCCTCTTTCACCTTCCAGCCAGGCTGCAGGGTTCCCTTTTTTTGAGTCAGGCAGTAGCGAAGGCAGCTTCATCTGAGTCCGGGTCCTTTCTGTCGTCCCCGCCGCTGGACGAGCGGCTGCTGAGGTCGGCCACGCCTGACTCTAGGTCGCTGCAGGTGGAGAGGTCGTCGGGGTCGTGGCTCTTGAGGTGGGTGTGTGGCCCTAGAGGCAGGATGAGGACGGGGTCCTTGGTTTGAGCCTTCTGATTGGCCGGTTCAGAGGAGAGTGTGTGACCGTTGTCCTGTGCAGGGCTGGTGATTGGGTCTGTGTAAGTGGTGGGCGGGTCCGGCCCGCAGTGTCTCTGCTGCAGGCGGCTAGTCCTCCTCCTCGGAACCTTGATCTGCTCCCACGTGATTGGCTTCCCTGTCAGGGCTGCTATCCTCTGCAGAGACGGGAGGACAGTGAGACACACACTTTAGCTCAGGGATTTCACTCATTTACCAGCCATAAACTCTTCACTCACCGTGGCTCTGGAGTGGGTTAGGATAGTGTTTCTCAAATGGGGACACGTGTACCCTTAGGGGTACTCTGGAGTACTGCAGGGGGTATGTGATTTAAAAACACAGCCTATATCATGCATAATTCCTAAAATAATTATACAATACATTAAAAAAAAAAAAGAGTTTGATCTTTGCTGCTGCCTCCCTGCCACAGACCAAGACAAATGTCTCTCAACTGTAAGTGTGACTCATCAAAAACACGCAGTTCAATGCAACTACAATGCAGTCTTAGTGATATTGCATGAATTTAGGGATGGATTTTCATTGTGTTTTATTATAAATCAGACACTGATGGTACAGCGCTGTACTGAACCAATTTTACCAAATGTGTTTTGTGCTGGTCAGGGGGTACTTGACTATTTATTTATTTCAAAGGGGGCTATGGAAATGATTAATGAATGAATGAAAAACCTTTAAGAACCACTGGGTTAGGGGGTGGGAACTTTGGATGGCGGAACTTCAGCAGGGCCAGTGATTAGAGACAGAACTCAACAAGACATTTATTTATATTTTCCCCCACAAACTTGACAGAGGATGTAAGGCTTTGGTTTCAAATGTTCTAACGACAAGCCACAATTATTTACACGCATTTGATAAGTCCTCAAAATCTTGCATACTATTACTGTGCGAGTGCCTATATTTAGGAATAAATGTATCAAAGTGATAAATATGTAAATAAATCCAGTGGCATCCTATAGTTTTTACTTGCCATAGAAATTAAATAATAAATCTTAAGAGCTTGCCATCCAAATGATGGTCTTACTGTGACATATTGGATTGTTTTTCCTAAGATTTCTGGAATACTGTCACACTTCAGGAAGGGTTGTATACCCTACCCAGACACTGGCTCACAGTGTGGATAACAGTATGCAGAGGATTCATTCATGCACTTTTTTTCTGCTCTGTCTACAAACTGACATGTTTTTTCAAAGAAATAAAAATTGAATTTGGAGAATTCCAGTTGGAAACTGGAAAACTTCAATAGTTCAAAATCTTGCAGGATGAGGAAGATTAGGTGCCAAAGGTTCCAACTAACTACTATTTTTTCCATTTTCACCCAGCAGCTCAGGGAGAGATTCTCAGGCTCATTCTGGAGAGATGGATGTGGAACTGGGGTTATAGTGGTGTCATAACAGGGGGTGTCTTTGTGTGTTGTATGCCTTGTCTGGAGCCCGGGTGGTGGTGGGCGGTTCCTCCTGGCGGTACCTCCTGATGATTGGTCAGCTCCTCCTCCAGCTGCTGGGACTCCTCCCTCACGGCGGACAGGAAGTCGGCAGGCGACTGGCGAGGAGGTGTTGATTTCTCCATGTGGTTATAGAGACCCTTCCACATTCTAGAGACAAGGACACAGGGAGAAAGTAAAGGAATGATATTATTGTTGATGTTTTCCTTTTAAAGTCCCCCTCCAGTGGAAAATCTTGTTCCTACACTGTGATGTTTGAATGATGTATGTACAGAGTTTGATCTGCTGAAAGTGGAAAGTTTATCTGTGCCTATTGAAAATCTGATTTGTGACATCACGAATAGTTAGGAAGTCAGTCCTGGTCCAGTATGCAATTTGTACAGTGTGAAACCAGCCATCAGTGCACAGACACTGAGAATCGACTTTACAGTGAAGTAGGAGACATCTTGTGCCACAAAAATTATACTTCTTTGTGGAAAAAAAAACAAAGTTATTGTTCCAAGCAGACTATTTGTATATGTCTTAATACATGTCTGGAGGGGATCTGTAATCTGGTTTCCCCCTTTTTTTGGTAGATTATGTCAGACAACAAGCAGGGACACTTTCTGATTTGATAAGGAAGAAAGAATAATCAGGACAAATCCAAGCCATTTTAGGCAGTTTAATGCTGTCTGGAGTAATGTTTGACTAAAGGTTCTCACCCTTTTTAAGAAATAATTTTCCAGGACATTTTCAGGTGGTTTTTCTTTAAAATACAGGAAAGAACTTGCTCAAAAACGGTGGTCAGCCAAAGGTATTCATAATTAAAGGGAAGTGACTACAGCTTTCCTCGTACTGAACAACAAACAATAATTTGGCCACACAAAATACAATTAAAATGTTATAGGACAACATACATTATTTCCACAATATTTGATTTTTTTTAAATCAATTTCCAGGTGTTTCCATGACTGGAAAACTAGTCTCTAGATTTTCAGGTTTTCCAGGAGGCAGAACCCAGTTCATTGTTTTAACCATTTAAAATATATCATTTAATAAGGCAATAAATACATATTTAATACTAAATCCAGCAGTATTGGGCGCCCAGTTAGCTCAATCAGTAGAGCTGGCGACCCATGTACGAACCCTTTGCTGCGTGTCTTCCTCTCTCTCTGCCCCCCTTTCCTGTCTATCTTCAGCTGTCACTATCAAATAACTTTAAATCCAGCAGTATTTATTTTGCCTTTTCAGTGGTCACATGACGTGACTAAAGACAAGATTTTAATTGTAAGAATTGTAAGTAGTTTAATTGAACTACATACAGATGGTACACTTCTGAACCTAGTATTGCTTTCTGTGTCAGAGCACGGTGTGCTTGCTGCAGTGACTCACTTGAAGCAGTAGGGGGTGGTGTTGGGTCTCAGGACGCCCTGAGTCTGGCTCAGCTCAGCATTGTACAGAGGGTTGGTGTACTCGGCTCTGTCCTTCCACAGCTGAAGCCACACAGAATGACTCCGCTCCCGAAGCCTGTGGTCGAACAACACACACATACACGGCAATATGTTTATGTGAATCCATAGCCAGCATAAAACACAGTAAGGGTCCGCAGGTCAGGTTTCCACAGGTTAATATAAGACATTTTTAAGACCATTATGGCTGCAGTTCTTTGCCACTGGCAAGAAAAAGTACAAAGGATTTTAAGGAAAATCGGTATTGGTTCCATGTCTGTGTGTATCTTCAATCAAGTAATTTAAACTTTTTAAGACCTGTCAAAATGATATTTAAGACATTTTAAGGGCTGAAAATGAGATTATTGGATTTTAGAGCTAAGTGGACACCCTGCTGTTGGCTCCTGTTTATCCTATTTGGCCAAAATGAAAAGGACTTCACTCCCTCAAAGCTGCTGGCAGACATCCAGACCCATGTGGCAGAAGTTCATTCAGGACAGGACAACTCGGACACCAAAAGGAATTGATTATATGGATGTTATTGCTCTGCGTCATAAACAAGGTCACAAGGTGCTGTTTTCTGTATGCTTCCTACTTTAACTGCAGTGGGACTGTTATCGAAGTGAGAATGTGATGCCTTTTCAATTTCAATTCAAAATTAAAAAAAATTTCTGTCCTTGACATAGCAAAAAAGAAGCTCTGAGATAAACAATTTTTAACAGTGTCAAAGAGTACAGAGTGGCAATAAAACTGACAGTTATGTAAATATTTGACTGTGGAAAGTGAATTTTTAAGTAGTTATTATAATAAAAAAACACAATAACACAAATAAATAAAATGAAACCTTTATGTACCATTTAGACAGGAAATGAGTAAAAACTTTGCTCATCATCTCGGAGAACTTTTGATTTTAAAACCTCTTCCGCCAATCCAGTACGTTAGTCCTACCTCATATCCCTGCGTTCCTTCTGGCAGTTGCCCAGGAAGGTCCCAAAATGACAGGAGTAGACGTGTGTGTGTATAGCGACGAGGAAGCGCTCGTTGAACTCAAAGGCACATGGGAACTGCTCGGACAGCTGCCACACACACTCCAGGAACTGATCGATGACGGGGGACACCTCTTTAGGATCTCCATCCAGGTGAGCGTACCTGCAGGGACACACACAGCTCCGTAACTTAACTGTCCATAACACTATTCACTCTTCAAAAATAATCAAGTATTGATTTTCTTTGTGTGACCAATTGTTTATTACGCAAAAAAAAAAAAAAGGAATATTAAGCAATTACAATTCTGTGTGTCTATTTGACCAAGGGCAGACAGGATGAAGCTACACTTTAGCTGCATTCACACTAAATCCAGATATATGGCACCTTCCTGCAGGGCTGTGCGGACGTGTGGTCGTGTTTGGGCTTTAGAACGTAACCGCTGTGAAACAATCAGAAATTAACATTTTATTTCTCTGATTCACTGCTGTGTTCCCTCTAACTTTGCTTCTCTCTTCATTCATTCTCTATTTAGCTCGACCAAAAGTCCTCTCTCTCTGGTTCACTCAAGCTGGGGAGGAGTCGCAAACTTTGAATGGTGTGTTTACAAACAGCAATGCACGAATCCTGTGTAGTACGCCTTTATGGTTATTATCTATGACAGAGATAGTCATAGAGACCTATCAGACCCCTCTAGATTGTAAGATAACTTGAGAAAGTTCCCCTTTTTCAAATTTTACTTTCACTAACTTTTAAGGTTGAACAAAGTTAAAGAGTGGTAGCTCTGGTGGTTTAAATACTTTTCTTATTGGCTAAGAAGTTCATTTTTAATATGAAGATGAAAGAAAGTCAAACTTTTGTGGCCTTTTGTTTGTTCGTCACACATATTTAGATGGCGTAACTGCAGATAGACTTTTTAAGGCCTTAAGAGAGGCTTTTATTCCCAATTTAAACAGAAAATACAGTTTCCATTCCCCAATGAATTCCAGTCCATGGATAAAAGAACCTGCAGTACTCTTAAAACATCGATCTGTGTTCCATTTTTTAAATTTTACTTCACCGTTTTTCCCATCAATGTTACTGTATACATTAAAAGTCTTTTAATGTGGACATTGATTGGTAAAAATGAAAATGATTACTATACTTGAATTAATAGGTAGATGTAACAGAGCGGCAAAGTGAGGATTATGACATGTTGTTGTACTGATGGAATGAGTGCACTATACTGAATTTATCGTGTGAGAGCTAAAGAAGGCTACAGGGAATTTCACCATCAAATGTGTTTTTCTATCTGAGCAGCCTTTTATGAGTGTGCAGTATTCTACATTTTGTAAGCAAATTGTTATCTTTTCAGGACATTTGAGTTATATACAGTATGTTGTCTTATTGTGTTAATCTTGTAATAACAATACTTATAAATGATTAAAAAACACATGATTTAATTTAATGTCTCCAATGTAAGTGGTAACATTGACAACTACTTTTCTGGTGTAACTGTTCTTATGTTTAGTTGTTATCCTGTGGAGATAATAAAAACTTAAAGGGATTTTTTTTACTGACCCAAATTAGTTGACCTAGTACTTAAAATGAAAAAATGATGTCACACATTCTTTACACACTCACTTCATCTATACATAGACCAAACTAACTAATCGGGACATCCAATTTCTGTTTACTGCCGGAAACTTCTTTTATTGTTGCTAAATCATTTTCATATTTGCCCATGTTTTCTGCCTGCCATCATAACATGCACAAATGTTTGACAGAAGATATGTAACTGCAAGGTTCAGCTGTTGGAGAATAATGGCTGGTCCTGTCTTACAAACTAAAATACACTAAATGACTGTCATGATATTGCTCTGCAGACACCGTTGAACTCAGAGCCGGTTACTGACCTGTGGGAGAACTTGTGTCCAAAGGAAACCCAGTCTTTCTCTATCAGCACCTGGACGAGAGGAGAGGAAGTTGGAGAAATAAGGAGGAGAGAGAGTAGAGAGGAAGATGAGGATTAAATCAGAGAAAAGAGCCGCTGATGTTCTTTGGATAGGAATAAGAGATTGTAAGTATTGTGTGTGTTACCATGAGTCCTTTAATGGTTCTGTAGAACGGGTCCAACAGTATACTGGCAACAGAGCAGGCCTGAGCCGTCCTGTCCCAGCCATCTGAACAGTGAACCAACACACTCACACCTTCATCAGCAACTGCCTAAAGGGAGAGAAAGGGAGAAAGAGGATGTTCATTTCTTTCTAAGGTTCAAAAGAACATGTTGGATGGGATTTTTTCCCCCCTTTGCACTCCTTCTGTCATATTGCAGAAAGTCAGCTTCTTTCTCTCCACTTTGTGCCATGAAGCAATTTTCAAAATTGACTTTATTTGATAATCAATTAAAAATGACCTCCAGAGGAAGACAGGTCTGGACAGATCTCAGTGGATTCCATGGAACATATTGGACTCATGAACTGATAGGAACTTTATACAACGTCATTGGACTCTCTGCATTTTATGGATGTTTTTACACTTTGGCACTGGTCGCACTTAATTGCTTTATTGCTATTGATTTCAAGGTCCAGTGTGTAACATTTAAGAGGATCTATTGTCAGAAATAGAATATAATATTCATAAGTATGTTTTCATGTATAATCACTTAAAACTATCATTGTGTTTTTCATTTTCATATTTTGTAGACTAAACAATGAATAGATAAATAAAAAAGAATCATTAGTTGCAGCCCTATTATACTTTCATGTGTTCTTACAGATTATATTATTATAACCCAATCAGACAGTATCAATAATTAAAGTGTGGTTTGTGGTTGCTGTGTGTGTCCATCTTAGTGCCTGCCTCTGTGTGTGTCTCTGTCTGTGTGTGTACACACCCTGGCTATGAAGACACCAGCATCTAGTATTGCTTTAATGTGTTTGAGCCAGCCAGAGTTCTCCAGACCCCACAGGAAGTCAGTCATGGATGGAGATCTCATCTCACCCACTGCATGGACAACAGGGAGAGAGAGAGAGACAGTGAGAGGAGGTTCACACACACACACACACACACACACACACACACACACACACACACACACACAGGGAAATAGGAAAAGATACTATCAGAGGAAGTCTGTATTTACTGATAGCAGCTCTGTTTGATAACGTGAATATTTCTTCCTCTTTGATCAGCTGGTTCCCTGTTTCCATTGCACACTCCGTCTTTATATTGTATTCTCCACACACACACACACACACACACACACACACACACACACACACTCCCTTCTTACCGTCGATGATTTTCTGCTGGCTGCTCCTCATTACGTGAATGTTTTCGATGCCAATGAACTGCAGCTTGATGTTAGTGTAGTGGTCCTCGTTCTCGTAGCCTTTACCTGCTGCTCGATTCGCCATGGCGTTCAGCTGGACACACACACACGCAGTACTGCATTGTATACGAGAGTATTACAACACACTGTACATATGATTCACTGTGCCTATACTTGGATGTGTGTGGGGATGTGTGTTACCTTGGGCCTCGTGTCCACTACATATATGTAGTCACTGCCAGGGTTGGACTTCATCACAGCCTGCAGCATCATCTCATCCTCCTGACAGCGTCCACTGAAGCCTGACAGTGGCTGACTGCACCGGCACACTGCTGCCTGTGTGAAACATCATCATCATCATCATCATCATCATCATCATCATCATCATCATCGCACACATTACTGTGGTGTGGATCTTGTCAAGATTCCTCGTCTTTTTAACTTTTTACCTTTCTACTGATGCAAAAAGTAATATGATTTTGATGTTGTGGATAACTTTTATTGTCTAATTAACTTCCTCATCCTCTGTGTGTGTCACACTGACCAGCGTGTCCTGGTGGAAGTAAGACAGAGCAGGAAATCGACCCCGACTCCTGAACCGTGAGCTGCCCACGATGATGGGAGGCGTGGCTGACTTTGGAACAAACAGCTCTGATGGGTACGTATCACACACCTGGGAGAGGACACACACACACACACACACACTTTAACATCCAGGTTAGATGCACATTGATTCACAGTAAATGAAACTGTTATTTGAACTGTGTTTCTGTCCATCCTGTTTGTGAGCACATACAACTTACACAATTTGCATTATTTACAGGATATTTAAGTGTTTTAATGACATGTTCCATGTTTTCAAGGACGTGTGGGAATCCTGTCGAATATTTAAGTAAGTATTTAAAAACTTGATAGGCTGTTAATATGATATAATGATACACAGTAAGTCTGGAGCCAGACTGAGCTCAAAATTAGAGTTATGGTCTCTCCTTGAGAGCGCTGCTGTATGCTCCACGGGTTAGAGGAGGAAGCTGCTGATAAGAAGTCAGTGAGGCTGAAAGGAGGCTTGTACTATCTTATCTATGACCTTGTAAATATCCTGAGCACAAGGCACATTCACTGCACTTAACAAGAGAACGTGCAGGCAGCTACAGAACATTAGAGTAATGGCTCTAGGTAAAACTTCACTTAAACTCCACCCTGTTTTATACAAGAAATAGTTTTAATCTCTTACACTTTATCTCCTGAAATATAATTCCAACATCCTGACTGGATGTCCTATTCCTCTTAAAACCACCACACGCACAAGTCACAATTAGACTGACCCTGTATTCACTGTTGGCTGCTGTAGTAACCCACAGGTTGTTAGGAACTCCCATCCTCTTGTAGTCGCTCATGAGGTCTATGAAGTTCCATGATTCTTCTCTGTCCTCTTTGTTCACATTGGGATTAAAGGACAGGCAGTACAGCTCGCTGTACTTCTCTAAGAGAAGAGCAATCATGAAATCAGTATTTTTTATGTGCCTAACATGCTGTAAAGACAAAACACAGCAGCACACCTGTTCATGACACCCTGCCAGACAAGTGTTTAACAGTGTGTTAGAGTGATTTCATGCACACACACACACCTGGTCGTGACAACCTGACCAATGAGGTGTGGACGTCCAAACAGTCTCTCTCCTGTGGAATGAGGATCTGGTAGACCCGGAAGTCCTTACAATGCAGGATCAGCTGACTCCCTGCAGGGATGGTGGGTGGCCTCTCCACGCTGTTCACCATGCTGTGCAGCACCTGAAACACACACACATCTGTCCTATTATGCACTGTGGACACACACACACACACACACACACACACACACACACACACACACACACACACACCTCCTCCTCTTGTGAACTAATTAGCTTTTGTATTTGATTTCCTCTACTGTTTCTGTATGTACAAAGGTCAGCACTAAGAAAATGACTGACATCAACACGTGTAACATTATTGTGTAATGTGTCGTGTGATCTCAGATATTCAGGAAGGAATGTCAACATCAGTTTATGGGGAAGCTCCTGTGCTTTTCAAGAAGAAGAAGAAGAAGAAGAAGAAGAAGAAGAAGAAGAAGAAGAAGCAGTAAACAGTTGCTTTAGCAGCCTTTTGGTTTTGACATAGGCTAATTGTCCTCTTTGTTCCTGCTAATCCAGTAGATACAGTCGGTGCCTGTTGGGTGAAACCTGACACCCTGGAGGCCTGTTTTATCTAGTCAGGTCCAGAGGGATGGGGTAGTGTCTTCTGCCACCTCTGGCAGGAGATTTGGTAGGGGGAGGGGTGGCTGGAAACTCACACAGTCATTGGTGGTGCAATAGCAGCTCTTTCAAAAGACAGGGAAGGTTTTTATTTAAGAATACGAGCATGCCACATGAAGATTTCACAACTCCTTACTGTCCTGCTGTCATCATGACAATGTTGCACTTGAAGAAGAGGACGAGCTACAGAGTGAACTATTGTATGTGCATGGCCAAAGGCTACCACTGAGGCCAGTGTGTGTCACTCTGATTATTTTCTTCAGCTTTTCTGTGCATCTCCTTTTGTACTGGAGCTACTAAATGTAGATAGGCTGATTTAAAGAGCAATGATCTCATGTCAAAGAGTTTTCTATCCAGGTAATAAACCAAAACATGTCCGGGATTTGAGTTGAACCATTTTAAGCAGTAACTTGCACATAACTTCTTTAACACTGCTTGATGCTGCCTACAGCTACACTGCAATCTGTATCCAGCCTTTCTTCAGTAGTCAAAGCGTGGACAGATTCAATGATCTGCTAACATCTTGTTCAGCTGTTACTCACACCATTGACAGTGTTTTTGTTTGGAGTAACTATTTTAGAGATTTCTTTAACTAATACGACATATGAGAAGTGTGTGTAACAGGTGCTTCTCTGCAGATCATGTTTCTGTCACAACATGTCTTCATATTGCCGTTCACTTTCAGTCACAAACCTGTCTAAAGAATACCCACATTCACATGGAGCAGCAGTATCAGTCTCTGCTAGCCTCAGGCTGCTGTTGGTGCACATTACAACACAGATTTGTCTCTGTTCTGTATATTATTATTATTAATTATATATTTGATTGATTGCCGAGTCTCATTCCCAGGTTACCTACTTCTGCTTTAATAATAATATCATTAACCTTGACTGTGGCATGGATCAAGTGTTGAAGGTGGTACTCATGACTAACAGGTACAGCTTCGTGGCTCCAGCTTACCCATGTCTCCTTGCGTGTCTCAGGGTTGTTCTCTACAAAGATGGTGTGCGTGGCAGAAAGGTAGAGTGTCCCAGTGCTGGCCTTCCTCTGGCCTGACGACCGGTCCAGGAGACGCACATTTTCCACCTAGCAGAGGCACACAATGATCAGTGATGGGAAAATACACACATCAAACTTGACCAATAGTTCAGAACACACCAAGACATGCACATAAACACAACACATGCGATTTAACTGTAATAACAACAGCTCACAGTATCCTCTAACCATGACTCAACAGATTACAATGTTCACTGAGCTCTAACTAAAGCGTGTCTGAATAACAAGGTCATTCATGGTTTTGTATGGAACAACAAACACACACATAATAAGAGCTAGTTATGAGGATCTGATACTGTTATGCATGCTGCATTATAGACCCTGCATACTCTGCATGCCCATCCTTTACAACCAGGGTCAGACCAGAATGATGTGGTAACGAGGAGGACGGGGTCCACATGAGGTCTGCACACAGGAGGAAAATGGTGGTTGGGCAGAATGTCTATATTGCATCTTATCATTAATACCAAAAATGATACTAATAACTGAACGTCTATGGTAACAGGTGCACATGTGCATCATTACAGCCTCATGCACCAGGCGTGTTTATGGAGAGGGGTTCGGAGTCTATTATCGGACACATGATGTTAGCTTCACAGGGATGTTTCCTGTGAATAAGGTGGCTACGTATTTGTTATGCAGAAGATAAACTAGCCTCCACTCCCTGCACTCAAGGTGTTTGAAGTCCACGGTGCCACAGACTGTACTGCTAGCACGTCCAGGAGCAAGGACGTCCTCCTGCAGGCTGTCCCTTAATACCAGGCATCCGTCAGTTTCGGGATGCCTCGCATACACTGAAAACACTGTGCCGAGAGACGGAGGAAGACAGAGATGAGACGCAGAGATGGACAGAGACAGAAGAGGAAGAAGGACCTAAAGTGTCATGGTAGAAAAGGCGAAACGAACGGGCGCACTGGCAAGAAACAAAGACGAAGCAGAGAAAGAGCCATGTCGCTGGTGTTTAAATGCCGAGAGTCGTTACCTTGGGCGTCCGAATGTGCTCCATCACTGACAACCAAAATGGTGGAGATGGAGAAAGAGTAGCCCGACGCGTTGTGTGGTTTCTACTGTCTGCGGTTATATTCCCCGTTTCACGTCAACAAATGAGGTATATTCTCCGTGGCAGCGGTTCCAGACCTTCCCTGGGATATTTTCCATGACTTCCGTCCCACCGTGTCGCGGCTTTGTTCGGTTAAACTGGAAGGGGAAAGATTCTATCCCACCGCCACCCGTCGCTAACGGTACCCGCGCTCCCTCTGTCTCTGTCTCCGATGGATAGTGACGCTGATAACAGCTGCGTTACTGCGTGACGTACTACACCACTGTCAGGTTAACGACAATAACATGCACCGCCTCCGGCTGTACCTTTCAAAATAAAACCCAGTAGTCCCATATTGAAGGGAAAAAGGTCTAAAGTTTTAGCAGTAGTGGCGTTCCCATCTGATAAGAGTATATTAGATATAGTAGATAGCATTTCTGCATCCCCATTTTGCACATGCATATATATATATGGCCTACCGTGGCCAACTGCTAGAATTGCGGTAAAAAAAATTACTGTACCATTTTTTTAAATACTTCCTGTTTCATTTTGATAATTATGACTAAGCGTCCAATCCGTTATTTTTGCAAACTTCATACTTGGATCAACCACATGCAGCTGCGCGTGCGCATATTCTACCCTCTCCCGCCTGTCTTTGAACGCACGAGATAAAACCCATTCAGATTTATTGTTTTCTATATATTTATTGTTGTTTATTGATTTCCTCTACTGTTTCTATATTATAGTACTAGCTATTGTATAAGTTCACCTTCACCCAGCAGGGCTCTTCCACCCTTCAGTGATCCATGAATGAGGAGTTTTATCAGGATCTGGATTTTATCACTTAATCATCTCCTGTATGTCAACATTTAAAATACACTTGGAATAAACTATGTTGCAGCTGTGTATGTAAATTGTGTGTCCTATTTTGTATTTTTGTGTAATGTGGGAACTCACACAGGCACTTTATCAATGCTTCTAATTAAATCAGCTTTATTACATTGTCAATGGGTCATATGTCACACAGCAGCCGGGCAGAGCATGACTGTCACATTGCAGGGTGACACAGTCAGTGTGTACAGTGCAGATGATTGTGAAACTCTTTGTCATGCTGAATCTGGGATGGATCTGGGGTGGCAAAATGGCTGGCTACCCCAGTTCAATTTAGATTAATTTAAACAACAATATGAAACACAAATTATTTTAATGATCTGTAAGAACCAGATTTTTTTAATTATGTGATACATACAAAATACATGCAGTTTTAGGAGTTTGTAGGGAAAATGTGTTAAGATTTGGAATAAAACAATTTGTGATGTTCCTTTAGATATTTCTATTCAGTGCGTTACTAGTGTGCCACAGTAATGTAATGTTTTTGAGTTCAAACATTCATTTGGGGGCTTTTCCGAGTAAATATTGATATACATGTGATTGTTTGTAATTAGAATTCTGCCAATAAGTCTTCCTGACACCATTGCGCCACCCAATGCATTTCTCTATATCAGCCCCTGCAGAATTGTGAGTTCATGCAAACTGTCACTGAATTAAATTTGATTTGATATGTTACATACTGTATGCCATATTGCTCTCAAAAGCACTTTACTTTGAGTGATGTTACATAGATAATGTTATATCTGAACTGTAACTTCTATCCAACTGGTGGATGCCAGACAGATGCACCTAATGCAGGTACAATCAAGTTAAAATCTCCTTTCCATAAAATTAAGATTTACATTTTAGTCTTTAGTCATTTTGTATTTCTCATTTGGAAATGTCTATTTCCTGAACTGTTACATGACTACGTTGCACTGAACTGAACACTTAAACCCTATGTTACACTGTAAGACTGTTACATTATTAAGTAGTGAGACTGCTACCGTTCCATGATAACACACTGTAAGCTCATAGTTTTACACGATTTCAGGATGAAACTGAGTGTGTCAGTTTTGCACTGTCACATATCAGTCAAACTGCTCCAACTGTAAACTGATGCACCGTGATTGAGTCGGGACTAGAATGCAGAACCTCCACTTGCCAGTCTTCCTTTGACCACTAGATGTCAGTGTCAGACACGTCCAGTAGTAGACAGGGTGAGGCAGAGCCCGTCTCGGTGAGGTGAGCTGTGCTGTGTCTGCAGTGCAATTTAGCGCCCCATTGAAGATTGTAAAAAAACAAAGAAATAAAAAAAGTAAAATACATAATGGAAAATTATATAATAATACTGAATATAAGTAAAAACACCTGAAATGCTTGTATAAAATATACTAGTTTAAAATAAAAAAAAATAAAAATAAACCAAGCACTCATTGCTTATATTAAATAAAGTGTCACCACATAAATACATTTTTAAGAAAACCTATATTTTTACAAAACGTTATTCCTCCGCCTACAAATATAGTCCCTGAGCACGTGAGGGGGCTGGAGGTGTGATGATTCATTTGATCCATTAATATTGTTTATCCCACAGGTGTGTGTGTGTGTGTGTGCGCGCTTCTTCGTGACTCCGCTGATCAGACTGTAGGACTGCAGCGTCGCGGATCTCCTAAAGAGGGATCAGTCCGCTGGACCGTTGCACTCCCGACCTAAAGGGATACATTTGAATGGAAGAATCTGCTCGAGTAAGGTGATGTGAACGCCTCCACGCTGGGTCGGGGAGCATCCAGGTAGAGGCTGCGGACGGCAGGTTCTCCCACACCGGGCGGCTACGACGGTAGGTGTGACTTTACACCATCTATTATAACTTACAGTTGTGTGCATGAGTGGCTTCACACTGTTTGATATGACAGCTGTCCTGGTGTATTAACGACAAGCGGTTAACTAGCTTAGAAATGCGCCGTTTTGGCCAAAGGTATGTAGCGACAAACTCCATTAAAAATGTTGGCTCGTTTACCGGTAAAAGTAGGCCCCTCGCTAAAACTGACTGGACACTTTTTCGAAGTCGACACACTCTTGAGCCAAATTCGGCATTCGTGTGATACAAAAAGCGGCACAATTTCAACTTTAAAATGTGTTCATGTTGCTCGATATTGCCCTCTGCCGCCGTGACACCATAACAGTGTTGCAGTATGTAAAAACAATAGTAAAAATAAAGAGTTAATCGCGTAAGTGCTGCTTTATTATACTGACTGTACGATGAATCAAAGACGGAGCTCTAAATGTGTAGAATAACTCAAAGCTTAGAATTGTTCTGCCACGTAGGGTCGTTGCAGTATAACAGCATAAAACTGACACATTTATGAACAGAGTTTGGCCCGTTGCAGAAAATGTTTGGAGGAAAGGTGACGTCGGTGTTTCTTCATTATAGCCAAGCTGACAAGAGTCTGTAACGTTTTTTCTTTTTGATTAAACACTGTCAAAGTTAGTGCCTTCAGCAAGGATGTGGCTCTTAATCCCAGGCTCTATAATGTCTTTCTTGGGAATATGTCATTATGGTTGCACTCGTGTAAACAGTGCAGTAACAGGGGATTTTAAATGATTAGCTGTCTCCTATATGACTGAACGTGTGTGTGTGTGTGCACAGTGCAGCTGTATGGCTCTATGGCACCCATACTGCATGTGTGGGCACTGGCTGTGCACTGTACACGTGTGTTTGTGTGTGGCTGTCCATGGCCCTCTGCTGCCATTTATGAATGGCATTGTGCAGCAGTGTGCGTGGTACTGCCTGTGGTGTTGTGTCCACAGTGCAGTAAAGCGAGCCCCGGTGTGTAATGGACATTTCTGCTGCAGCAGCATTCCGAGTGTTACATAACAGGTTGTCCTCTGCATCATCCTGCAGGGCTGCCCAGGATTAAATAAAGACTCAAGTGCTTCTCCTTGGCATGCTGGAGCGCTTTGTGTGTCTGTTATGAGGACGCACGCACCTCTGCTGGTTTATCAGAGACCGCTCGAATGAAAATCCCATAGAAGAAAATAATGCTAACATGGGCATTTACAGCAGTAACAGACAATACAAACTGATACTACAAGTATGGAGTGAAAACAACATCCAGGTAATATGGAATACAAGGACAGGGACAACAAAACAATTATGGTGCATAAACATGTCACATTTTCTAAAATGATATCGATGACAATTCAGAAGCGGTCACATTTACTAAAAGTACTAATCTTTAGTTAATAACAATGAACCATTGCTTAATTCTAAAGGCTGATTACTGCTTTTCAAAAGTCACTTTGTGGCCTTTTCTGTTTTAGACCCTGAAAGTTGAGTCAAACGACAAACTGTTTGTTTTTTTACCATTTAGCATGGTGCTACACCTCTGTCTGTATGTGATGTTTCTGTCCATTACAAACTTCAGTATTTTCTTCCATAGCAGTTCCTTGTTCACCTACAGAGGCTGCAATCTCTTATTGCTGCTGCTGATTATACTGCAATGCATGTCATCACAGGTTAGACTGGGAGTTGATAGATATAAGCAAAGATCCCCTCCAGACATGTATTAAGACATATATAAATAGTCTGCTTGAAACAATAATGTGTGTCTGATATGTTTTTCCAATAAAAATAAGTTTTTTTCCCACATTTAAACCCTTATAAAGTCATCTCCTCCTTCTACCTCGTTTAAACTTCCACAATCTCTGAATATGCAAATGTTGTTCATTTCTAAGGTTTTCCTGCTGGACACAAGCTGTCTCCTCCTTCACTGTAAAGTCCATTCTCAGTGGATGTGCTCTGCTGGATCACACTGTATAAGTTGCATACTGGACCAGGACTGATAAATCCTGCTGGTAAACTCTGCTCCTTATAATCAGATGTTCAATGAGCACAGAGAAACTTTCCACTTTCAGCAGATGAATGTGAAAACATCCTCCTAGTGTCAAACTCTGAGCTCTGAGTGTTGAGAGAGTGGGACTCGCTGTGAGTTTAGGATGAAATGCTCCAACCCATCAGTATTAAGTACAAAGTCAAACTGGGATAACTAGATGTTTTTAATGAGAAGAATTATGAGCAAACCTGACTTGTAACAATGAAAACAGGATCAGCAATCATATGACTGGGTGCCATGCCACCAAATCATATGATTACTAAATACTAAAAGAATGGAACTGAATGAAAGAATAAACTGATCTGTTAAACTGAATTAGGCTCAAAATCCTTTTGGGACACATTACTATAAAAAACCAAACCCTACCAAAACCAGAAATGATATCTGAAAAGTTAAAATTAAATTCCTTTATTGTATATTATACGCTCTTCTCTTAGTGGAAATAATGACAGGATATGTTTTCACATTTCTTTTGTCTAAAGGGTGTCTCCTGGTAAATGTTATAAAACTGTACAAAAATAATCTTCTAAAACACAAAAGGATCTTGGTGCACATTTTCTGTGAAATGTTTTCCAGCTGCTCACCAGTGGAGAACTTTACTGTCCCGTAAGTACATGTCTGGCATTGTAATGTCAAGTCCAAATGACAAAGCAGCAGTATATTTTAGTATACATATAAAAGGGTGCTATACTACTTTGTAGATGTTTGCTGAAGTTGGATCTCTAATAAAATTCTGTAGCTTATGTGCCACTGTTGTGTAGAGATCTATGTAAGCTGAAATGACGCAGACAAAGTGTAGATTTAGGCTGATTACACTGGTGCATGTGTGCAGCGTTTCAGTTACTGTTACTGTATCATTTACCTCTTTGGCAGTAGAGCCAAATGTATTGGAAGCCAAGTTTCTGCAGGTCTAGTGCAGCCACTCCTTTTCAACAGTGTGACGAAGCTGTGCTTGTTCATGTGCATGGAACAGTGTGTCTGTGTGTGTGCGTGCCATAATTGGCATTTGTGTGTGTGAATGTGTATGAGGTTGTTAAAGGCCCTACTTTGCCCAGACTTGTCGTTGGTATCAACATTGTAACTTGTTGTGATTGATGAAGCTATTATCCACAAGAACAGATTAAAAGAACAACACTTGGCTCTTTGATGCCAAACCCAAACCTCCACAGCAATCTAATTTGGAATTATACCACAGCAGTGAGTGTTGACTGTCAGTCAGGTTGGATCAGAATGGTCTTACACAAAGCTTTCTGCCCTACAAAGCCTTTAGCACTGTGTCTAATGGTGTAACTGACAACCATGTTAAAGATGTTGACTAAAACTGCTTCACTTAATATTGTGTATAAACTATTGGTGAGATGATTTGTGTGTAGTGTGAATTGGAGACTGGTGGAGAGTGATGTTTTAGGTAGAGTTGTTCTGAGATGGCTGCTAAACATTGGGCAGCTAAAGAGCCAGATGCAGTACACATATCCAAAACGGATCTAAAAGGACTTAATCCACTAGGTCACCTGAAATGTGACTCCATGCTAATGATGCTAATGTCGCTCTGTTTCTGCTGTATGTGTAAACAGGGAATTGTTTGCTAACACTTTTGCTAACAGGTGGCCAAAAAATCAGTGAATGCAGGTGTGGCACGCTCTAACATGTCATGGAACGGACAGGTGCAGTTAATATTGGAACGTTCCTTCTATTATACAAGCTTGCTTGAAGAGGCACGGCTTACTGGGACATTCAAATGGTAAGAAGGTTATCATTATTGCTGTCAGTTTTACCTGTGCCTATATGAGAAGTGAACATATGTGGGGTCTAATAGCTGCTGGGAGATTAACACACAACATTCTGAGCACTGGCAGTGAATAACACTGATTAACCCTTTGCTGCGTGTCATCCCCTCTCTCTCTCTGCCCCCCTTTCCTGTCTGTCTTCAGCTGTCTGTCACTATCAAATAAAAAGAGAGAGATCAGAACACACAGCAGAGCAGTATGTTGGTATGGGGCTGCAGAACCAGCGTGGTCATATATTCAGAGATTCTGGAATTTTGAATGAGGTAGAAGGAGTAGGTGTCTTTTTTTAAGGATTGTAATGTGGAAATGATACTTACCGAACCACTGTGGATCTTTACCCATTCCAACCGGCCGTGCACATTTGAACTCACATAATTGGTTTTGAGTGAGTTTGTTAAGACACACAACTTGTACCAGATGGAGGGCCATGCCACTTGTCAGCACACACACCCACACCCTTTCCTCAGTCTGTGGCTGATCTGTGGCTGCAGTCTATTTTTGGCTGTTTTACTGCCTTTCATGCACACTGAGCAGCTCTCTCTCTGTCTCTTTCAATGTGAAGGTATCTCAGGTCTCTGCCACCGTGAGGAGGCAGCGGGTTCATAGTGACTTTATTCAGCCACTGCAACATTTACCCGTTATAGCTGAAACTACTGTAAAATATATCACTCATACTACTGCTGTTAATGGCTCCAGTGTCTACACCTGAGCACAGCTCACATTGCTTATTGAGGCTTTCACCATTCATTTGAAGAAACTGGTTTAGAGGTGTTGAATCAACTGTGCGGACATCCTGGACGCTGTAGTTTGCAGTGCTGTAGAATTGAATTGTGCTATACTGAGTGGTGCTTCTAATATTTAGTCTGCCCCTAATGATATAAATGGGGTGGACAAAATATTAGGAACACTTGAACTTCACTTGTTGAACCAACACCTCTCAGTTTCAACAAAACCTGTACATTATATATAAATGAATGAATGAATAATTTTCATGAAATAATTTATTGCTTGACTGTTGTATTAGACTGCAATAAACAGCAGGAAAGTGTACAACATATACCGATTTAAAAAAGGATTTTGATATTTTAAAGGTCCAGTGTGTAACATTCAGGAGGATCTGTTGGCAGAAATGGAATAGAATATTCACAGCTATGTTTTCATTAGTGTATAATTATGTTAAAATAAGAATCAAACACTGGCCCTGGCCCGTTCATGTGTTTTTCGTGGCCACCGTAGTTTCTCCTTCATGCTTGGAAGTGTAGGATAAAGAGACTGAGTTGCAATCTGCAACTAAACCACTAGATGTCGCTAAATCCTCTCCAGACCAGTGTGGTACCTTTTTTTTTGTCCATTGTTTACACTCGGAGAAGTTGTAAACAACTCATGTTTGCTAGCTTCACTGCCTTTGTTGGCACGTTGCTGATATGCTTCACATTGTACCACCATACACAAGAATGTGTATGGTGTCACTGCATGCTCATAGTATCTGTCTAATTTTGGTTTTACTTTGTATCTTTATGTTGGAGATGAATGATATTTCATTTGCTGAACATGAAAATGCACCTTAATCACACACAAGGCTGTTTTCTTAACACTATGTGTAAAGCCTCTGTGTATTAGCATGGATCACCAGAGCCAGTGGTCCATCAGGGACAGGTGGATAATGCTGATGTATTTCCATTATCAAACATGCCAGTTGACCATCAGGACATTTAGATTTGGCGCACAAACACGTCCAGGCTTTTCTGCTCGTTCAGTGTCCTTCTCAGCTCCTAGTTTGTTTCTACATGTGTGGAGGGAAGACACAGCTTTCACACTACACAATAATCTTTCATAGCTGTGGTGTCAGCAGTAGTTTTGGAAGAATACTTTGGCTTGTGTTTCCAGCAATTGTAGATCACTTGATGAAATTGTGGCAGATACAGTACAGGGGAGAATTACATCCAAAAAAGTGCTGTGGTGTGTCTGAGAGCAGCCAGTGGCGTCGGTGCTCTTCAGGAGACTGTCTATCATGACAGCTACACACACACACACACACTCTTTTCTTTCACACTTCCTATGTCAGACAGGCAGGGCTTGATTAGAATATCTATTTTAGTCTGAGTTTCCAGAAAGACCAGTGGCAGAGAGATTACGTTGTCTCCTGCTACGACAGCTCCACTATAGTTTACTTTTTGGTACACACATGTTGCTGTCTTAGAGCGCTTCAATTTAAACGCGTCATAACATTGTTGTTATTCATCTGAATTGCTGCATGGGTTGTCTATGATTCTTTAACATAAATAAACAGCTATAGCACACTCGTGAATTAATTATGTGTCGATTAATATGTCGATCATTGAAATGCTGTTTACGTGCTTTAGTGTTTCCTTTCTCAATTCTGCGTGTGTGGTGCATGTTTGTACACAACATGTATTGTCCTCTGAGCTGTTGCATGCGCTGAAAGCTTAAAAATTGGGCCCACGTGACCCTGTTAGCTCCACTTGTGGTGTACTTCAAGGGCTTCTGTAAAGATCAAAAGTTAATCTGATTATTGTGTTAAAAAGTTCCGTCAGTACTGCTAAACTGTCTGAGAAAATGTGGAGACATTGTTTTGATTCATAATCATAATTAATTCATAAAGTCACATGGGTTTTGCTCACAGAGACATGTAAGCTGGAAGCAAATAGGAACAAGCAAATAAACAATTGAGCAAAATGGAACACAGTTTAAAAAAATGTTTGTGTTGTGTAGTTGAATGCATGTACATGTAGTTAAGCCTACACAGTTGCTGTTGTATACTTGCATGCACAGGGAAGTGGAAGGTTTTCAGTGTTTACTTCACTAAGCTGTAGCATGTGCTGTATAATGACTGCTGGGATTTACCTGGCCTCAGTGTTCTCTGTTCACAAGGCTTCACAGTTTAACCCCCAAACCGGGACCCTTTAGAGCACTGCAGGTATTAAATGGTAGATGGTAAATGGAATGAACTTATATAGCGCCTTTCTAGTCTTTGGACCACACGATGTGCCGTACGCTACACGCTCACCCCATTCACACACATTCACACACTGATGGCAGTGGCTGCCATGCAAGGTGCCAACTGCTCACCAGAACGGACACTAATCATTCATACACACTAGGGGTGTCACGATTCTCCAAATCCTCGATTCGATTTGATTTTCAATCTTACTATTACTATTAATACATTCCTTATATGTTATTTACTTTTTTGGCCTTTTCCTATTCTGTTTCGGGGGGCTTTTATTTTGAAACCGCTTTTTTTTTTTGAAACCGCTCCAACCGCGAGCTTGTAAACAGAACATTAAACAGAGACGTGAACATAGTGAAACACAGAATGATGATTTGATTGTTTCAGCACAATCCCAAGAGACCCACGGTTAGTGTTCATGGAATATGTACTTATCAATGTGCATTTTAAACCTTAAAGTAATTTTTGACTGTAACTAGATCATATTTTCACTTGCTAAGTTGAGTAGGCTAAGTTAGTGTTAATTGACGTGAATGAACGACAGAATACTTCCACACTGGTGATTTCAGAGTAGCAAGAGGGGCTTCGGTTTCGGTCGGTTGATGTATGTTTTTTAACTGGCTGCAGCCTAAAATTAAAGGAGTGTTGACGCCGCAGTTCAGCACGTGTGTGTGTTTTTGCGTCTTGGCATACATGCTGGACGTGACATTGGGGGTGTGGCTGCATCGTCGATTCTACCTTTGAGTTCGAAGTTCGAGATTGAGATGTAATTTCGATCGATTTCGATTTAAAATCGAAATACACACTCATAGCTGTCACATAAATTTGGAGCAATTTGGAGTTCAGGACACGTCGACTCCTTCGACGAGAGGAGTCGGGGATCGAACTGCCAACCTTCAGATTAGTGGATGACCTGCTCTACCTCTGAGCCACAGCCACAGTATTAGGGCTGCTGTGATATGGTAAAAACATTATATTGCGATTATTTTGACCGACATTGAAATATGATTCGCTGTTAGTGTGGCAATGATCATTTTTACATCACAATTTTAATTTTCACTGAGGAAAAAAAAGAAACCTTGATGATGTGACATTTGTTAGGGTCTGTATCAAACAAACATGTTTTCTTAAATCTGGAGAACAGGAGTTGTAGGCCAGGGAATCTCTGAAGCACAGCAGTAGTTAATTATAATGCTTTTACCTTTTTATCAAAAAATTGCAGCTTCTGATTTTTGATATTGCACTTGGCCATATTGTGATTTTGATAATATTTCCATTAATTGTGCATACTTGCTGTATCGGTGCCAATTTTCCAAAATTGCTATATGCACTATATGCATTTCACTTGACCATAATGTTATTTTGATTAGGTATTACAGGGCTTAGCACACCTACCGAGTGCACCTTTCAACACCATGAAGCCCATGAACAGCATTTCTGTTGCGCGGTACGTAAGCCTACTTACTTTAGAAGGAAAAGACAGCTAACCATGAACTTTCTGTCAGAGAGAGCCACACGCCTATGATGCCTGTAGCTGACATTAGACCATTGTTTCATTAGGTAGGGGTGGGAAATGACTTGCAATGAGGTTCAACACTGACCAGCACAGGTAATGTTTAAATCACCCCACCTCCAGCAGAGAAATAACAGTAAGGCTGGTTTGGGCCACTATGTGTTTCCCTTTTATGCTAGCCAGACTCTCTCTCTCTCTCTCTCTCTCTCTCTCTCTTAAAATCAGTTATGATCTTCACCAACTCCAGAGAAAAATATTTGGTTCTTTGGCAAAAATGGAATATTCACAGGTATGTTTTTATCTATTTATTATTAGTGTATCATAGGAATCTTTTTGTTACCTTAGAATGAGCTGTTTTTGTCTACAGAGTCTGTGGGCCTTCCATGATCAGGTTGGAAAACCAACAGGATAGCCTCTCACCTATGTATTGTTCAAATAAAAAAAAAAGTGAGGCAGCACTGGCATTAGCTCTACTGTGTGTGTGTGTGTGTGTGTGTGTATTTGTGTATGTATATATAAACGTGGTTTAAGAAGTCATTTAGGATGAGTTGTTATCATCAGCTGATGTTGGTGATATTACTGCATCACTACACAGTCACCTTTTAGGAACAGGAGAAATGACGTTTGTGCAGCCAGTGTTAACATCATTGTTTAGTCTGTGTGTCTCACTGTCAGGTCAGGAGGAATGACATGAAGTCTTATTAGCTTTACTGGGCCAGTGGATTGCTCAGTCACTCATGATGGACACAGTTCTTTTCAAAGGGGAGTTCTTGCTGCAGGGTCTCGGTGGGGTGTGGGTGCCCATTTGAATTATGCAATCAGTGTATCGAGTCACAGTTTGGCTATCAGTATGGACGTGTTGTCATGTAAGCTGGTGATCTACTGCCACTTAAGGAATTTATTGCAGTGTGATGCATGGATTTTATAACGGTGTTGTTCAAGGAAATCATTTTTGCTTTACAACCTGGATCTCATTATTGTCTGGGTGTGGGTCATTATGTCCCATGATTTGTTTGCTGATCAATAGCAATGACTCAACCATAACTTTTCCAGAGAATTACGGCTTTTATTGCTCACTATTCAGCCTGCACCCTGGTTCTGAACAAAAGCTCTTCACCCTCTGGAGTTTCAAGACTCTAGCAACTCCTCCACCCCCCACACTGAAACTGAACTGCTCAGTGGTAGAGGCTGTTGCGGTCACTTTTTACCTGCAAAGATGGAAAAACTTCAAGCATTGGGTAATTCGCAAGCTTATTTTTACTCTTTATAAACTAGAAATGAATTAGATGGCCAGGGTTTAGGTTGTATGTTTTTGCCTTGCTCTCAGTTTTTTCGGAAAGGACCAGCGTGGAGGATTTAGTGGCATCTAGTGAAGTTGGAGATTGCGAGCAACGAAATACCACTCTCCTTCCAAGCGTGTAGGAGAAACTGGTGGCTGCGACACTCGCGATAAGCGTGAAAGGCCCTATCTCGAGCCAGGGCCGGGTTAAAAGTGGAAAGCTTTCTGGGACTCAGCCTCTTGGGAGATGGATGGAGGCCTGTAATGATCATGATCACCCTAAATTTAAGAACCCACATTTTTCATTTAGAACCAAAATACTCACCATTATGTATTAAAACAACAAAAATAAACATTTTATTTATTGTTGCTTTAGTAAATTCTTGCTTGTTTCATAATGTTAGTTTACAACCATGCCAACTAAATGCTCACAGCCTGCATGAACCGACTAGTCAAAGGTCAAAAAGACAAAAAAGGTCATTTATGATGGACCTCTTTTCTGCAGAACGGGCTCTCCTGACAGCTCCTCACCCTATTAGAGTGACAGAATTAGTACAGGAATCAGGGCCTGTGTGTGTGTGTGTGTGTGTGTGTGCGTTTGCGTTTCCTCTGAGTTTTAGACCGTAAAAGTGAAGACATTTTAGCTAGAGATTGTTGTAAGAATATACGCAGTCATTATTAATGTAATAAAGACCAGCAGTAGCAGTGTGGAGCTTGGGTCGAGGCCTTTGCTAATCCACTGGTTGGCTTGTTATTACTCAGTCTGTTGGCAGCACATATACATGACCAATTTGTAATCTAACTTGGACTGTTCCTGTCATTGGTTCACCAGTTCCTTTCCTACTCCTCCCTCCGTCCTCTCCATCACATTACATGGGTTACTTTTCCAGTACTCTTATTTCCCCCTTTCTTCTCCAGTCCAAAACCTCCCTTTCTGTTTACCCCTCAGACTCGTGCAGCCAGTAACAGGAAGGGGGCCCAGTGCAGCTTAGCAACAGCCAACCCTTTTGGACCGATCAGCACTGGTCCCTCCTACGTTTTTGGGGGTGGAGGGTGGACCCTGACCAGGGTAAGGTTACCTGGCAGACACACGCACCAGCTCTCTGTAAACAGACATGGGACTGACTATCCCCTCCTACACTAGACCTTGAGGGAAGTGTGTGTGTGTGTGTGTGTGTGTGTGTGTGTGTGTTAGCTGAGGAATGTTGTTTCCCTCTGCCATACTCATGCCAGAAACAGCAGTTTGCATACCCACACACTGTTTCTCGATACTGCAGCACTGAGCAGTGTGCTCGTGTTTCAGAACCAAAAAGGGGAAGGTGTATCTCCCTCTCTCCCTCTCTCTCTCTCCCTCCCTTCCTTCCTCTCCCTGTCTCCTCCCTGCCTCCCTCTCTCCCTCTCTCGACCACCGTCACAGCCTGCGCAGTCTTCCCTCGCTTGTGCTCACACACACACAGCAGTGATGGGATAAGATAGGACACATGAACGTGCAGTGCAAGGCGTGTGTGTGAGTGTGTGAGGAGGAGGATCGAGCGTGTGTGTGTGAGGACAGCCAGCCAAGTGCATGTCAGTCTGAAGCAAAGAGTATGAGCGAGCTGAAGGAGCTTCCATGGTTTCTTTTAGGTGGATGTGTTTTTTGCAGCAGTGGAGCCTGAGCAGGAGACAGAAGAGTAAGTTGTGGCTGTGGTAACGCATGGGATCAACATGTGTGTGTGTGTGTTTTTTCTACTTCAGGAGTGTGTGTGTGCGCATTCTGGGGCATAGGTCTTCTGAAAAGCAAATGGTCTGTGCACTTTGAGATGTTGGTCAATCATTTAAAATGAACTTGTGTCATGGTAGATCATTATCAGCCAGTTGGCTTAAATGATTGTACTACTAATTTCCTTTGTTATCAATAGTGTAATTATGATTCTTATTGCTCTCTCAGTGATTGCTTATGTTGTAAATGTCCCTTAATTAAGACGTCATGTTGAATTTTCAACATTTGAAACTTTTTCCTATAGTTTTAGTATGTGCTGACAAGTCGCTGCAAGTCCAGGACAAATGACTCTACATTTGATTATAATAATAAAACAGTAATTAGGATTTTAATAAGGATACTAACAAGGTGATGCTTCTGTTGCCAAACTGACCCAAAGCACTCGTGCTCTTTCCTCTGTACTCTTTGAAGATGGTGGGTTTGATGGCTTCCAGATGCTTTGTTGAGATGATTGCACATGTAACTAAATCCCCTCACAATGTACGTACAGTCGAAGCATTGTTTCACCAGACTGCATGTGGCGGGTTTGCAGTTGTCTTTCTTTAAGTTTGGTTTAACATGAAGGCCAACGCAGACCTAAAATTAACAACTTAATTTTAGAGCTGCAATTCATGATTATTGTTTTTATCAGTTAATTGGTCTAATTTGTTTTTTGGTCTTTGGTTCTTCTTGGCTCTTCTTAGCCCAATATGACGTCCTCAGAGGTCTTGTTTTGTCCACAACCCAAAGACATTGAGTTTACTGACACAGAGGACAAAAAAAACATATGAACATTTGAGAAGCTGAAATCAGAATTTTTCTTCAAAAACTAGTTGGTAATTAATTTTACCAACGGTCTTTTTAATGTTGAAGAAGCCATCTCAATATCTTTGTTTAAAGTAGCTAACAGGTACACATTTAAACTAGCATGTTTTTAAGTGATTGTTTGAAATGCGAGGCCTAAATGAAGAGCAGTCATGATGTGCTCTAGTAACATTAAAGTAACCTCCTGTATGCGTTCGCTCACTCTTACATCCGTTAGTCGCTAGTCCCAGTGGAGCTAACTGTGACCAGGAATGGATTAAAAACATTGGAGGATGACATAACCTGCTAGTGATGAAGATCAGCCGCCGGAGCCGAGGCGTCGCAGTTGCCAGAGGAGATTCAGCCTGTGTAAACAGGATCATACAGCCGCTTAGAAAGCAGCGACACATCGAACAGATCACATAGAGGCAGAGAGATAAACTTTCACATATGGATTATGATTTGGATCGCTTCAAGCTTTCATGAAGGCTCTGGCAACAATTACACATACTGCCAGTTCCAGATATGGACAGACCCACAGTTTTCAGTCTTTGAACTCCTGGAAGGTAGTCTCAACTTTACCAACACCATACAAAACAGGAGAAAACACACACACACCACAAGGATGATATAATTCCATTCATATTACTAAGGTAGAACGAAGTCCAGTCCAGAGGGGTCCACCATGTCCAATACTGGTTGCTTTGTCTTAATAAATCTCTCAGGAGTATTCTCAGCAAAGACTTACAGCATTTTTGAAGAAACTGCCATTTGAGGTTGAACACAAGGGCTGAGTCAGTTCTCCGGTCCATTATCGTTTGTTTCCAGAATGTTGGTTCACGTAGTAAAACCACGGCACAACTCACTGTGTGAACATTTCTAGCCATGTATGGACAGATCACGTGTTCTGGTCCTGCATTTCTATGATGGGAAACACTTCATTCCTCCCTCGCAAGCACTACTGCAGTGCTCTGTAATACTGCAATACTATTACTGGACTAGTTTGAATATACCAAAACAGTACATCAGTACCATAATTACTCAGTGATGTGGCCTAATAATCGGGGATGTGATGATGGACTAACCCTTCTTAACTCTGTTTTCTACTATACTACAAATGGGTAGAAGTAAGTGGTGTCCTAGTTAACAGTATATCCCTGCTAATGAGGTCCAAATGAACCCTCATGCACTGTCATGTCATCCAGGTATTGATCCGTTAAGATGGTGGTGGCATCAGAGCTGGAGAGGGACAGCTAGCTGGTTATATAACCGCTCGATCCACACTACGCTGTATCACCTCAGGACCAGTCTGGCAGCCAGCCAACCAGCTCTTTTTGTCGTCTCTCTACGCCACTCTTGCTGTCCATTAGGATCGCATTCCATTACTCCAATGTTGCGTCTCTGTGTTTCTGCAGCGACTCACCATATTTTTCACAGTTTCTCCTCCTGACAATCCTAATATTATTTCCGTCCTGCAGTCTCTCGCTCTCGAGCATCATAACTGCTCTAGTACTGTCTGTTGTTTTCAGCTTCTTTATGGACATAAAGGTGTATCATATGAATGTCATACTATTAACATGACTGTTTCATCATGTCTCTCACTAGCTCAGTTCCTCTACCATGCTAACTGGAGGGATGCACTCCTTTACATCAACTGAACACACACACACACACACACCCTGTCAGCAGTGTCACATTTCCTCCTCCGTCCTCACGCTGTGTGTCACGTCAGAATAGAATAAATTGCTGATGCGTGCACACAGACGTACACACTCTCACACACCCCTCTGCAGTGACTGTAGGTGGGAAAATAGCAGAATGACACAAGCTGGTTATTAAGTCACGCATCCATCTTCTCTTAGAATGACTAAGCAGTCTGTTTATTTCTATGGCAACCACTTTTGCTGCATTGACGGTGTCCTTTGTGCGTGTGTGTGTGTGTGTGTGTGTGTGTGTGTGTGTGTGTGATGCAGTGAGAGGCTGATGGTAACTTTTAGTGCTGTCAATCACACACCACTGTTTTACCGACCTGGTCATAGTGTGTGTGTGTGTCATGTCGGTTGTATGTGTGTGTGCAGTGATGCCAGCTCAGTGTTAGTGTGTGTTGCTGTAATGTGATGCAGTGGTGACGCTCGCCAAGTGTTTCTATGAAGGAAAGGTGAGCCTGCTGCCTCCTGCCTGTTAACAAGCTCCCTGATTGGCTGCGCGCTCGGCTGAAAGAAAAAACCATCAGCACAGAGCCTGCATTACTTTACATCATGCATTAATCAAATAGTTTCCGATCAAAATCAATTCAGCACATAGCCGGAGTGTGTTTTTTTCAGAAATAATGGACACATTGTTGCATTGGGGAACAGGGAATCATTGGACTGTCATTAGCTAATTCATTTCCACACGCTTTCCATTTAAAATCTTTTTAAATACAGTGGGATTGAGAGTGCTTGTGTAACATTAAACCACTGGTATAATATGAGCAGTTGTGTCTGAGCTGCTGCTCGGGTCCTGTCAGATGGATGATTCTGAAGCCTGATTGGGTATTGTTGCCTCTGGCACTGCAGAGCTGATAAAGTTCAGACTGTTCTGCTGTTGGAAATTGGACAGACAGCAGCAGAGAAGTAGCTTACTGGGGTTATAAGCTAAAACCTGATGAGAGCTCCCCAGTACCAGGACCTGTCTCTGCTGATACAATGTGTAGAGGGGATGCTGTATGGTGGGGGTTGGTGTACTCGCCCCTTTGTCCTGCTTGGTGGACGGTGGCTGTGAGACTGGAGCACATAAGATAATGGAAGTTCCCACTAAAATAGCTCCTGTGCAGACGGTTAGTTTTGTTTGGCGACATCTATGCAAGAAATGTATGCCATGTTACGTACCTGAACACAGAATATTGTGCATACAGGGTTCAACGTTGATGTTAGTGTCTTAGCTTCCATGTGAGATGCTGAACTTTGTCTTTACCTGCTGATCTTTTCACCGTGAGTGCCCGATTGATACTGCGCAAGTGCAACTCTCAACAGAGCAGCAGAGCAGAGAGGAAGCAAGATGGCTCACTCCTTAGCTACTTCCATCATCAGATCTGGAAAAAGCAGTGTGTTATTCTTTTTAGGCCCTTGCCCAATCAACTGAGTGAGTTTCTAGATTTACGTGCCCAAAGTGACATTTTACTAGCCCTGGGCAAGTGGGCCATGCTTCCTGTCCAGTATATTAAAGGAATTAATTGAACTTAACCAATTGGAGAGGTTTGTTTAATTTAAAACATTGCCACCATGCAGCCCGGTTTTAAGTGAAGGTAGTCAGTGAAGGTTGAGCAGTGTGTTTTTGCTTCGTTTCAGTTGATCAGAAACAGTTAACCTTCTGTTAACTAATCACTGTCTTCTAGTTGAAGTAATTGAATGGTAAAAGTTCCAGTTCTGTTTGCTCTGTACCAAATGTCCATTTGAAAGTATGAAACGCCCCGTCGCTGTGTCACTTACCATCCAGAGGAACCCAGAATGTGTGTTGCTGTCGGTGTTCTTGTAATAGTCAATTTGAAAACAGAGCCGACATCTCTGTACCATCCCCCTTCATGTCCATTTTTCAGTATAAACATCTGAGGACTTGGGCTGAAGAGTGTGTGTGTGTGTGTGTGTGTGTGTGTGTGTGTG
>JAGRRF010007494.1:2537555-2548688 GCA_019097615.1 Morone chrysops
GTATTCATGTCTGCCTAGCTTTTTCAACATTTATACACTTCCATACTGACTGCACCTTTTCCTGCTGTGTGTGTGTGTTTAATTTCTGCATGCCTCAGTGACTATTCACACTTGAACAATAACTGTTCCCACTCTCTGATGTCCTCAACACTGCTGTTTTCAGGGTACAGATTTCAGAGCTCTCTTAAGAGAAATCTTAAGACTTTCTTGTGATGCAGAAAGAAAGTCTGCTAATGTCTACTGATGACAGAGGAAGCATTAGACTTATTAGAACTAATTGGAATTATTGGACTTGGACTTGATGCGACTGCTTTGTGAGTTAAACAGTGCTATAATTACAATTGTACATTGATGTGTAAAATGCTACACTGAGCTTCCTTCATGCTGTAGATGGTACAGTGACTAATTTCTCTGAACTGGTGGCCTGCTGCACAGAGCCTGTACTACAGCACTGAGCAGCTCCTCTGTAGCATTCTGCAGGTTACACTTGTGTAGTAAACCTAGGATGTCTAAATTTCTATATCTCTCTATACATCTCACGTCATGAATACTTAATAACATAATGGAGATGCGTGCAACCAGCTGCCACCAGAATTAAGACTTGAAAACCCTTTTATTAAATTATCAATTTGCTTCTATAGGCTATAAATCCTGCCTTTAGTTATTAAATAAAAATGTGTCAAAGTATTATTGATGGGTTTTCATAAATAAAGGAGTATTGGTGTCATTGGACCTGTTCTGAACCAGAAGAGGGAGAGCTCAGCCTCCACTGCAGGAGGAATGGGTGGTAACATATCTAACAATGTGTCTGTGAGCTCCTACAGCTTAATGACAACATTAGCTGCTGAGTGGAACATACCTGTCACCTGTGTACAACGGTTCACTGTCTAAACACAGCCAGGACGCTGTGTTTCATTCATCGCACTCAGAATATGTGGCCACGCCCACCCCCAACTGCCCCGAGTTTCCTCCTGAATGTCACCCATTCTCATCCTGTCACCCTAATGTATTACTCTTTGATAACTTGAATGATTTCCCAAATTCTTTCTAAACGAGACTTTGAAAACAGTGAACTTGATAAGAGGAAGACAGGTTCCTCTTGATTATAAAGTGCTGTGGTCTTTAAAAATCACTGGGGTAAAGGAAAGTGATTACAGAGTGGAAAGTTAGTGGTAAGAACTGAGGTATGATGTGTGCAGAGATGAAGAAAGAGGATGAGTGAAATGTATAGGGAAAAGAGAATTGAGTTTCGGTTTCTCGTGTAAAACTATTTGCTGTGTTATTGGCCTCTCTGGGCTCTCCTGCTGATTTCCATTCCATGACCTTCATGTGTGTATTGTTATGTAATGGTAATAAATGATGAGGTAACCAAAACCACCTCCCCATGCTGCAGCCACAAGACTTGTTGTCCAATCCCAATGAGAGCGAGGCCTGCCTGCTTCACTTTTACTTTGTTTATTCTGTCGTACTCTTGTTCAAATTAACCAGTGTGTACAAGGGTCAGAGCCAAGCAAGGAAAAAGTTCCATCATGATCTGCTGTCCCCATGAACAAAACAAACACCCCCTTCAGAGCTTCAGAACCATATGATGTAATATGGATTTGCAGGGGGTGATTACATCAGACAGATGGAAGGATGGTTTTTGAAAATTGTGTCACTTTTGAGCTCTTATGAATATTTAATAGTGATTGTGAATGTAAGCAATACATGCTTTTTACTTTTTTTTTGTCTGTTTTGTCATAGTCCTGAAGTGACCCGCATGTGCAAAAGAACAATAACAAGGACCTTGCACGCAGCACGCTGTCATATGTAAGTAAACATAGAGGCCACTAAAGTCAGTTTCCTTTAGAAGTTGATGTGCAGTGGAAGCCAGTGAATTCATGAGCAGATGATAATGAGGAGATGAGGAGAAATGTTTGAATATGGGTCTTTGAGGAGCAATGGCTGCTACATCTGTACCCCTCTAGTTTTGCTTGTGCAGTAACATCAACCCAAACTCCTCACTGTCCCTCCACTGACTCTCCATCGCAACTGAGTGACTCCCACCAGCACAGAATTCTGATGAATGTGAATCTAGAGCATGGGTACCCAAACCTTTTCCCCTTAGAGGGCCAAAACTGATACTCTCTGGCCAGTGGACCAAAAACAAACACCCATTCTAGTGTACTTTTAAGATCCAAAATAGTACGAGGATGCCAAGTTCTCTTATTTGGCTGACTTCTTGGCTGACAAGTGTCATTGTGCCTGCTGCGCTCAGATTATGAAATGTCTAATTAACTAATAACTATGGATCCTACATATTTATTTTTTACTTACTACTAAAAAATAAAATCGCATGAAGAGAAATTTAGATTCAAATAATTATTCAAGTTTTATTATTGAAGTTATTTATTTTACTAGAAACTGGCAGGCCAAATTCAACCATATGGAGAGCCAGCTTTGACCCACGGGCCCCCACTTTGAGCGGCCCTGCAGTGACGTGAAAGTCACATGAATTCTGACCGCTCACAGTGAGGTGCACAAAATCAGACCTGTATCTGATTAAGGACCACATATGAAAGTGACCCAAACCAGTTTGTTAAATCAAATGGATAGAGGCCTTACATTGCTTTATTTCTAAAAACAAACACAAGTTTTCACACAGAATTGGTGAACTGAACTTTAAAGTGAATACTCAATTCCAGCAATTATTAAATGAGTAAAGAGCTCGTATGGTTAATTAACTAAATCATTTTAAAGGCTCACTAGTTATTAGACCTCCTGTTGTAATTGCTGAGCAGTGCCTCTTTAATCTTGTGTTCACTTGTGTCACTCTCTTCCTCTTCATGTTCTTCCTCTTCCACTCCATCCAGCTCTGGGCATAACCTGCTTGACAAGCATGTCTTAATGCATAGCTGGGTCCCGCCGCTCCACAATAGTCATTAAACTTGTGGATTAGCCCTGTTATTCACTTCAAACCTACACACACACACACGCTCAGTCCCAGCGAGGCCCCCGGAGGCCGATGGTGAAACTGATTCTAACAGGAACTGATGAAACGTTTGGTTGGTGAAGGGCAGCTCAGGAGTTTAAGCCAGAGAAAGTCAGATCAGTTGTAAAGGCTTGGTGCCAGAGAGAGCGAGCTGCTCACTCAGCCTGACAGCAATGTAGGACAGTCTTTCAGCCTTTCTGTCTGTCTTTTAGTCTCTCTGTTTGATGAAACAACTCTTGGTGGAGTGTGTTTATTGAGTTGGAGCAGTCAAATTAGTGTCTATATATTCATAGGAAAGACAATCATGTGCATGTGTTAAGGGACTGTGCACTGTTGAGAATACTGCCCTCAAGAAAGACCTTTCATCAAGACGTGAGTTTTGACTGCTTACATGAGAAATGAAAATGAATATGTGCAAAAGGGTGGAGCCATTGTGAAGTGTGATGTTTTTCAAGTCTTCAGCTGTTTGTTCAGTGTGAACCCTTTGGGCAAAACTAACCATCTTTGTACAGTATAATAACACTATGTTTTCTTTAAAGCCAGGCATCAGTCAGGGTTTGCCATTGCTGACAATGTAGTGTTGAATTTTGAAGGTTAAACTCAGATCTAATTCCCTTAGTCTCTATTTGTGTCTGAAGGCCATTTTCTCTGCATGACCAGAGCTTCTAATGAATCTTCAGAGTTTTTAACCAGCCCTATAACCACTGTCTGTCCCAGTGAGTGCGTGAGTAATGAAGGTACACCATTGGTTGGTCGAGTGCTGGAGTTTCCCCATTTGGCTTTGCTCTTTGAAAATGAATAGGTGCAAATGTTAAGTCATATACAGTAGCTCCATAGTCTGGGCACAGCAGAGACGATGATTAAACACTGTAACAGTCCTGGGACAAGTTCCAGAACATATAACATCCAGTAATTCACATTATAGACACTACTGATTATTTGTGTAAGAGTTCAACCACACGGTCCAGCCATATACTAGGTTTTCAACCTAGTGTTGTTGATACTGACAGTGACAGGGGTGATTGGCTGATTGTTTGTCTGTCTGTCTGAGCGCAGACAGAGACAGAAAGACAGACAACAGTAGCAGACTCTGTAGGTGATCAGAGTGGAGAGACAGTGTTGATGTATATTTGATTAGGCCAAGCTGACCTCACCACCTCTACCTCAGTAGGCCACATTATCAGTTGACCTTGTTGTCTCAGTCCCTTTCATAGTTAATGCAGTTTGCTGACATACTCGTACTGTTTGATTACACTTGCATACTGACCGGCAACATTTATCCATAAAACATTGGTTGAAGATTTTGCCTTAGATATTCTCGTGTTGACTATACTGCCTGTGAACCCTGTAATCAGTCCTATGAACTAAAGCTAACAGTGGAGCTAAGGTGACTGTTTGATAATGCCACTGAGTCAGGCTGTCTGTCTGATGCCCTAACCCTAGCTCATACATTATGGATTGGTGCAGAGGTAGACTGCAGCAGGGGAGAGTCTGATGATCTTTCTTTTTAAGGCTGTTAATACAGAACATGCTTTTTTGTGCTGTTTGTTAATTTGTCCACCCAGTGTATTCAAAATGGGAGACTTCAGCAGTGGCAACCATTTGTGCAATGCTTTCAGCAAATGCTTTATTTTTATTTTTCCCCCCCTTTTATTGCCTTTATTGGATAGTGACAGCCAAAGATGGACAGGAAAGGGGGGCAGAGAGACAGGGGATGACACACATCAAAAGGCCACAGGTCAGACCCGAACCCGGGCTGCTCATGGGTCGCCAGCTCTACCTACTGAGCCAACCGGGCGACCAAAAGTAACATTTTTATTGCTGCTTCTATCTCTGTAATATCACATACTACTTTAAAATGGGATTTTAGTAAATCCTGATTAATGCATGCAGGAAGTTGAAGTAGTGTAAAATGTGTGCAAGAAGCTTACTCGGATGAAAAGAAATGAATGTACGTTGACATCATCTGTGTTTCTATGGAGAGGGTTTGGATACAGGTAACTCTGCTCACACACAACACATTTGGATAACAAAAGTAGATTCAGATATCCTGTTTCGGTGACGTAATGTTTTCCTGAGTAGTTGAGGGCTTCTAACTGAGTGCCTCCTCTCTGTCTGTCTACCTGGAAGTGAGTCAACTCTCTGTGCCGCCCAGGGGCCCTGCCGTCATTACTGGATAATGGAGATGGAGTGCTGTCCTGGATCTGATCGCCTTTATTTAGCTGCTCCTCTCTTTTCTCTTTGTCCCTGACCCACATACACACACAGACGCGGGCAACCACACACATACAGCAGGTGTCGGTCTCAGCATTAAGCATGCCACAGTGTGGACGATGTGCATAAACGTGACAGATCTTTAACTTTGCTACTGTGAAACAGAATTTGCATTGTGGTATTTCAGTGATTTTGGACAGTAAAACATCTGTCTGCCAAAAATCAGAGTATCAAGACTGACACTGAACTACTCACAGACTTTGGAGTCTGATGGAGTTTGTCGCGTTCCATTCAAATGGTTTCCATCTGAACGTGATGCTTCTGAGTGTGAAAATAAATGATGCAGGTCAGAATCACTGTTCCACTCCAGGTCCATCACTTCCTAAAGGAGTTCGACTTGTGGAGACTGGTCTTCACACTAATTTTACTACTGCTTTACTACAGCTGTTAATCAGAAACACCTCCAAGAGTCTGTTACTGTGTGTGTATTATGCTTGCAGTCAAACCTATAACTTCTTGATTTTAGCCTGCAGAGGGCAGCATTTCTCAACCATCAGTGTGCAGACACTGGGTTGTTTCAGCAGCAAAGAGAACATCAGTTCAGCAGGGGAAGAGATGTATCGAAAAAAGTTCTGATGTACAAAAGTGATGCATACTAAAATAATGTTGTTAAAATCTTTCATTAGGAGATTTAACATTTGCAGCTGATTCCTGATCAGCTACAGGAGTTAGACATTGTGTAAAGTTTAAAACTGCTTGCTTGAATTTAAATGTATTTTATTATGTCAGTGTCTTAAATTAACAAGATAGAAACTGAAATAAATATGTACAAAAGGGTGGAGCCATTGTGAAGTGTGATGTTTTTCAGGTGCAGCTGCTTGTTCAATGTGAACCCTTTCAAATCTAACCATTTTTGTAGCTGCAGCGATTAGGTGATTAATCAATTAGTTATTGTATTAAAAAATGCATAGCAAATATTTTGATAATTGGTAATTATTTTTTCATATATAATTCTGGTTTCTTTAGTCTTCTATGACAGTAAAGTGAATGATTAATAAAAGTTGTGCTGTTGTATTCAGAAGTTAAAATAATCATTGTTTCTTTCGTCTTGCTGTTTTTCAGATGTTTTCAAAAGTGGAGTCCTGAAAATGTGGAATCTTGTCCTAAAATAAGATGCAAAGATCAGGGCCCGCAAATGCATATTTTTCTAAATTACAGTTCTGCAGTTGACAAGGACACGATGACTTACAGCCCTCGAGGAAGTACTGCAGAATTTTTGAGCAGTGTTTAAAATGTGTCTGGATTAGATATCCAAAGGAGAACTGCAAACACTGCCCTACAAGAATGGACTGACAATCTATAAAATGTCAATATATAAAGAATAGAAAGAGGAGAAAAATCTGTAAAGAACACTATTCATAGTTCCTCCACAACCAGCAAGAACAACAACAGGAAGCCAATGGGCCAGTAACAGCTCGTTCATCACAGATCAGAAAGTTCAACATTCCTGATCTAGAGATGAGTGTTTCTCAGCCCAGCGAGGGTCTCCCTGTCAGGGGCAAAAGTGGATCCACCATGAGGCTCCCACTTCACAGTGCAGGAGACCACAACGGGAATGCTTTCCCAATTTCCTCCTCCTCCTCCTCCGCCTCCTCCTCTTCCTCCTCCTGTCTGGGGGAGTCGTCTCCAGAGTCACTGCGGAGCCTGAGCAGCCTCAGTGGGGGCCGGACTGACAGCCCACTGGACTATGACATGTTTGAGGTCACCCTGATGACGACAGTGATGACCAAAACGGACAACGTGACAGATGTTGTCATTGCGAAATGGGTGCCAGAGGTGAAAAGTATACCAGATAACAATGATGACGTCTCAGTGGGAAAGATACAAACAGCGGCAGACCTAACGGAATCCAACGACAACTCTGTGTCTGTCTACGTGGACGCCATCAGCGGCGAGTACCGCCAAGACACCTGGAATGACAACCTGACGCTGGCCTTGACCCTGGCGACAAACAGTGGTGGCTGCGGCAATACTCATGACCGCAGCAGCAGAAGTGGTTATGGGAGACGGCATGGCTCCTCAACCCCAGACTCAGACGCTACAGAAATCCCTGCCGATGATGATGATGACGATGATGAAGAGGAGGGTCTGTTTTTGTCCGTGAGCTCTGACATGGGAGTGCGGAGAAGCAGCGTGACCCTCTTAAGCTCGGGCAGACGATCCAGTGACAGCCTGGTGGACCCAGGTAGCTCTGCTGTGGCTCTGAGTGTAGCTGATGAGAGGTCAGAGCTGGTGTTAGAAGGGCTGGAGGTTGCCTGCCCCCTCGGTGTACCTGTGGAAGACCAAACAGAGCCTCCAGGTTGTGAGGACCTTTGTGACACCCCCCTGAGATCATCATCTTCTGCCAATCCAAGTCAAGATGCTAAGGAAGTCACACGTCCTCCACCTGAGAAAGTTGAAATCAATGCAGTGGGCCCCAAACTGAACGCCAGTCAGCCAGCCAGAGCAGCTAAACCCAAATCAACCACTTCAATTACAATTGCTCCCAAGACAGCCGTCAAACCATCCATTCTGGAGGCAAAGAGAGTTTCCAAACTGGATCTAAAAAACGTCAAGGCTAAAGTTGGGTCCCGGTCCACACCATCTCCAACTAAAACACCCAGCCAGGTATTGTAGTGTTACTGAAAAGCTTCCGTGACTCAAGTATTGTGCAGCTGTCTTCTGTTTAATGTTTGTAATTCTTCTTCTGCGCAGCAGAACAGATCCATTCCAGCCAATGGAAAAAGAGCTGTTTCTAGGAAGGAGGAAGCACAGACTGGGGATGGAGGTAAAAAGCAAAGATCATCTACAGGTCCAGTCAAAGTGGCTGTGGTGCTGAAACCCATCAGAGGGAAGAGCAGTAACCTCACAATCAACCACAAGACAGCATCCGGTGACTGCACTCAGCCAGAGAGGAAAAGTGCGGCCGTCAGTCGAACACTCTCCACTTCGACCAGCTCTCTAGGGTCTGAGGCGGTTGAGGAAGGAACCCTGGACTCTCCCAGGAAGGCTGTCCAGGAAGTGCCTGGTAAACTGGAAACAACTGAAGGTGTGAAGAATTCACATCCAAATGAAGATGCTCATGAAGAGTCTGTGGAGGACCAGAGGGAGGGTGCTGGGAAGACTTTAATGACGGAGGCAGCAGTGGAGAAACCAAGGAACCATAGCAGGGTGAGTACGATGAGAAATGTGTTTAAACTGAGCATCTCTTGGATGAGAGAGAGGGGGAATGCACATCAGTGTTGGAGAGGTGCTGACAATGATTAAAGTACAGGTGTAGAGGATGGTCTTCTTCAGGTTACTGAAGGGCAAAACCGCTCACAGGTGGGGAGTGTCCTCAATTACATTTGCATGTTGTAGCTGCCTGTTTCATTAAAACATCACATAAGGAACAAAAGGTTAATGGTTCAACCAAGCTTTTTAGATTTTGGCAATTCATTTCTCAAACCTAAAATCTAGAATATGCAGGAAAACGTTATATCCATCTTCATTAATTACTAAATCCATGAATATGATTTCCTTCTGCGTTCTGCTGGCCAGAAGACTTATTTTATCCAAAGATTCTTTCCCTCCAACATATGGGCAGTGGATTAGAAAGGTCATATGTCATGCCTACCTAGAAGAAGATGAGATATACCATAATACTAGAGTCCACAAGAAAATTGAAAATGTGGCAACAATTTCTATCCTTGATGGCACTGCATGTGCTATATTTTTTCCTTTCTTAAATTATTTGTTATTTTTGTATACTATGAATGTAATATGTATTTATATAGGCACATTTTTGTATGGATGTCTGGCTGTAAGCAAATCTACTAATAGTAGTTCTTGGGGGGTTTGAGGTATCGATTCTGAACACTGAATAGATATTTATGTTTAGATCTTCAACAGCTAGATATTAGTGTTAAACGTAAACGGAGGGCAGGGATGTTGGATATCATAGAGACTGTGATCAGTATAAATGCAGATTCCACGGTTCTGGTTGCATGAAAATAGTAAACTCTTTTTAAATTCAGATTTTATGCATGTAGCGATGTGGTCTTTGACAGTTCAATCTCAAATTTGATTTCTAAAATTCTCAATATATCACCTAAGTTACACTATAACGATAGATCGCAATATATTGAATTGTAACCCCTATCTCGTGATATGTATCGTCTTGCCAGATTCTTGCCCATACACAGCCTGGTCTTTAACATGATGTGTCTTGATAAGGCATTCTGGACACCATCCTTTTTGACATTTACATGGAGATGTTTTCTGACATAATGTATAACTTAACCTTTTGATCAAACTGCTTTAATGTGTTTCAATGAACCAGGCATTTTGCTCCACCTAGAACATGTACTTGAGGACACACCTTACCATGGTAGAGCACGCCTGCCTTATCCTCTGTTTGTCTGTTGAGCCTGTCCTTTAATACCCTGAAGTTGGTACATTATTAAAACATTTGAGTGTGCAATTATTTTTCTCTGCACCTCAGCTGAGCATCTCTGCCTCAGTCTTGTGTGTTTAGTCACAGTCACTGGCCTGAGATTAAGCTTATGCAACACAACCATTGTGAAACAGATAAGTGTTGCCACCCGCTGGATCACATCATCTGTCATAAAACCTGGTGGTTTAGTGTGTGTGGGGAGTCATTGGGTTTACTGGGTCTTTTAGGCTATAGACAAAGGAAACTTTGTGGATATACAGTAACATAAAAAGTGTTATGTTTTTTTAAATGAGCACAGGTTGTTACAACACTTTTCAGAGTTTTATTTTTAAATTCCAGCTTTACAGCTGAAGGGAAAATAGCATTCATGGTATGTGCTCAAACAGGGAATACTGGGGTTAAACACTGTCATTAACATTTGCAGGTCAGAGGTAGGTAGGTTGGAGTTAGGTAAAGTATAAGTCAACACCGGAAAATGAACTGAATGAACTGTGAATAATAGGCAAATGCAACTCCACCTTTTTCAAAAGGCAGTGAGCTTTAGTCGTCTCATGCCCTAAGCTGTGCTGTTGTCTGGCATCGTTTACATACGCAGAGAAGACAACGTCATAGCAGGTTTGGTGTGCACATGCAGTTGTACATGTACAGTGTGTATGTACAGTGTGTATGTATAGTGTGTATGTACTCTGCCTCTGGTATGTGTGAGCCAATGACAGGTTTAAAACCTGCCCCAGCATATTCTCAGCACAGGGTGTGTTTAAAACAGGTCTCACACACCTGTGCATGAGAAACAAATATGTGTAAAAACCAGTGTATTTTGAAAAAGTTGTGATTGCAGTCAAACAAGGTAATATTTCCAACCAATCCAATCCAATCAAAGTTGACATTTCTTGTCACTTAGTTATTCACACTGATTTGCTTGATTATTTTGATACATGTGCATGTGAGCATCAGTTGGGCCCAGTTCAGCTGCCAGCTTGCATGTCAACACATGATTTAATGTGTATTGGTATGCTACAATAATCCGTGGGCTCAGCCTCTTGGCTCAGCTGAAAAGTCAAAGGAGGCTTTAAGCTACAAGAACACTCCGAAGTGTTTCATCTCTTCTGAACAGGCCCTGTGTCTGCTGCTCTGCCACTCTGGGTGGGGAGGTGGAGGTGACAGGGCAAAATGCTTTTTGAATGAAAGCACATCAGGGATTTTATCTAAGAATAGATTTGTGGACGTTCCCTTTTTTCCTTCACTTTCCCAACTTCTCGACTGCTGTTAGCACAACGGCTGAGCAATGACAGCTAACAACAGTTTGTATAGGCTAAAGGCTGAAGAGAGTGAGACAGATGCCAGACCTTCCTCCACAAACTCACTCCATGTGTGCTGGTGTTTATAGAGTCAGAGGGATGGGGGGATGGGGGGATGGGGGAGAGAGAGAGAGAGAGAGAGAGAGAGAGAGAGAGAGAGAGAGAGAGAGAGAGAG
>JAGRRF010007494.1:2567937-2580886 GCA_019097615.1 Morone chrysops
CTTCGTCTGTATATTCCGGCTCGAAAAGATAAGGACATCCATCAAACTGAAAGGGTTTGTTGTCGATGTCTTCAAATTCGGTTGAATAATCCGCCATCTCTTTAGCGTGTATCCTGTGGAAGCACTAGTAGACTAGTAGTAGTCTCTGTTGCGCTCAGTGCTTTCTTCCGGCAACAACGTGAGTTCACGTGAGAGCGTTCCGATCACATCTCAGAGAGTTGGACTGGTCACGACTGTTTTCCCAAGATGGCGCCCGCCTTTATACGTGAACGCTACTGTTGTTCTAAACTATCTTTTTAATAGACTGTACACATACAAAGTTCTCAATGCTTCGGTTTACAAGTAGGGGCCCTCATTATGCTACCTTGTAAGTGTGGTGCTATTTTGAGCCTTGTTAGTGGTATAGAAATAGCTTTCTTTTCACTTTATTTGATGCCCCGTTGCTAGTGTTATACCGTAATTAGCGGTTTGTGCTAAAACTGGTCACGTGCGATTGGAATGAAAACATATCCCAGAGAACAGACCAACTCGTGTAATTAGCGGTTTGTGCTAAAACTGGTCACGTGCGATTAGAATGAAAACATATCCCTTAGAACGGACCAACTCGGTACACATGTGTTATTAACCCCAGATTCATTTTGTGCCGGAATTGTCCTTTAATGTCAAAGACAACCTCTGTAGTCTTATTTAGCCTCTTGTTAGCAACCGCCTTTTTAAAGACACATAAAAGCTTTAAAATATGCAGGTGGGGTATTTACTGATTATTTTATGTCGTAGAACATCTTTGAAGCTTTTGTTAACCACAGACTTTTTATTTTATTTACTATTTCAGTAAACTAACAAAAAACCCATTCAAAAAATTCATTGACTTTGAGGAGAGGGAACCGGAGGGGCTAAAATGCTAACCCAGTTCCAGTTTTTGGGCAAGATGTGAATATGTGAACACAGTATGGCAGCTTGGGCACATGATATGTGAGAGGATAAAGTCAAATAATAAACCACTGCCAGGCCCATCTTGGATAATCAGAATTTTGTTTAGCAAGAAAACAGAATACAAAATAGTCGCATGCGGGGTGTGTGTATGAGATCAATTAAAACAGGAACAGCTGTAAAAGAGAAAAGCCACTGAAGACCACTGAGAGTTGAACATTTTATGCGTCTTACTTTGTTTACAAGGATCGAAGAAGCTAACAGCAGATTTCCCCAGTTTGAACAGCTTCACGTGGGCTTTACTGTGTGTTTGCCAGTATCATTAGGCCACTGGGCTTACTCTGAAGCATTCATTTCTTTCATGTGTCTTGGCTAAACTACTCACTAAGTCTTCATCATCTTTGACAAATCATTTTGATCCATTTTAATTCTAAATTATCAGAATGTTTTTTTCATGTTCAGCAACAAATTATCTACAAATCAGCTCGTGCTCTGCAGCCAGTAGTTTTCTCATTTGATTTTCACTCAGAAGAACACGTTCCTCCCTGTTCTTCAGTAAATATTCAGCTCAGCCACATTGCCATAATGATGTTCCTCTCTTCGTTGCACTGTGTGTATTCCTGCTGACCCATCTGAGCCCAGGAGCACATGTTTGGCTTCAATGTGTTTTCTCTGTCTGAGCTCCATAGACCCACTTCCCCGCTGCTGCCTGCCATCACCCTGAAATGTAGGTTAGAGCAGGCTTTAGTCACCACACGCGTGTCCACACACACATGCTCAGCAGAGACATTTGTGCGCGCTGTGCAGCGGTTCAGCTGAGGCTGGCCAATCGTGCAAGCTTTAATCTGATGTGGAGGTTGCTGTTTTTTTCCTAATGTGGCGGCAGATGAGGGCATTAGAGGTTGTATCTGCTGGAATATTGTCCCCAGGCTCAGCAGAGATGTACAGTAGATTTAGGCTGTGGTACTCTGATATTTGTTAAACTAGGTAGAGATGTTCTCTGTGGAGATCAAGTACAGTTGTATACAGTTTATCTTTTGTCCACATCTGGATATGCATCTGATCTAGAAACCTCATGTGAATGAGTAACACGTTTTACACAAGGCCAAAAACTGCTTCAAGTTTTACTCAAAAACAGCTGCTGGTTGAAGTGGTTGAAATTATCAGTGCATTAATGCCACAGCGCTTGTTTAACCTCCTCTTTAATGAGGAGCAGGGAGTCATTTTAATACTGAGAGTTGCTATTTTAGGCTTTTTTACCCAACATGTGGTTTTTGACTCCTCAGTTTGTCTCAGTGGGATGTCTCGCCACTGAAGTGGTTTGGCTCACCGATATAATGAGAATCATCCAGAGTTCCCTCTGTGGTTTGGTAGTTTGGCCGTGTATTGGCACGAATCTTGTGGTACTAGAGATGTACGGTAATTATTGGGAGCGATAAACTATTGGGAATTTTATATTACTATGAAAGATCGGTTGACATTAATAATCTTTTATTTGTACTTTTGATGCAAAATAATTGATAGACTTTATGTTCTATAAAAGCCAAAGTATGTTTATGAAGTTTTTTTCGATTCAATATATTGCGATATTGTACGTCATAGTAGTAAGTTATATATTTATTTATTGTTTTATTTATCTCAGTCCCTGCAACATCCAACATCACTACCTTCAGTTTTCATAGCACTGCTATGTAGACAAAAGACAAAAATCTATACAGTGTTTCTGAGAACTGGTATTTTCACACACCCCAGTTTGGACTGACTGGTTAGATAATCTCCACTGAATGTTACCCATTCATAAGGTCATGCAGAGCCACTGGCTGCATTCTATCCAACTGTCAAGCCAATTTGACGCAAATCTTGTGTGGCCAGAAATAAAATGCATATTAGTGCATTTCCATTGAGAGATATAAGAAGAAACTTTTGAAGACAAAAACATTTAGCAGAAAGATTAAAATTGTCCTCTTGAACTGATTTAATGTTAAATTGTGTTGTTTGGTCTCTAGTCTAGCTAATGCTGGCCATATTTCAAGACGTGTCCAACACACGGCAGCAGTAACAGTTTTGATATTGCTGGAAAACTGTGGTAGAACTGTTTTAACCTTTAAAACGTGACCACATCCAAATCTTTGTTAGCCTTTTTTATAAATTAATCAAAAATGTCCGCTTCTGTGCAGCTTTTTAAAATTCAGCGCATGATAATATGCAGAAATATACTTGGATGGAAACAAGTTATTGTTACAAAGTTATGTTCATCTGTCTGTCAGCTTGTCCGTACTGCTGTCCTACTGTATCAAACATGTTTTTGTAGAAATAACACCTGGAGCTCTCAAAGCGAGCAAAAACATCAAGCTGTCTCAATAATCTACATGATTGTTAGACAGGTGAAAAAAATGGTTGTTGCTAGGTGACTAGCCTAGTTTGCATGTAAACGGGTCATATAGTGGACATGCACACTTGTTTCCATGGCAACAGTCACATGGAAGCCCAATCTCCAGCTCACAGATGATATGAATCTATGATTGTACCTGATAGTTGATCATCAGCAAACTCTAGATCTCTCTGCCGCTGCAGTTGAACTTCACTGTGTCATATCTTGTATTGAATCCCTCGACCAATGCCCATCAGTGTGAAGATGATTGGTGGATTCTCCTGGGGTGTTCACAGTTCTTCCTGTAGTTGTGAGGCATCACAGTCATGCTGTGTTGCAGCAGAAAGGCTGAAACTACATGGGGAGGAAAAATGATAAACCCCTCTGTGGTAGCCTTCCCCTTATGTGGAGTTCCAACATAAAAACTAAATAATATGATATATATATATATATATATATAATATGTTTTTTGAGATGTTGGGAGTTATAGTTTATGATCATTGGTGTATAGATAATCTCATTTTAGATTACAGTCCTTGTGTTGGAATGAATTTGTGATCAACCACTAGATGGTAAATGGTAAATGGACCTGTACTTGTATAGCACCTTTCTAGTCTTCTGACCACTCAAAGCACTTTTACACTACGTGCCACATTCACCCTTTCACACACATTCACTCAGTGATGGCAAAGTCATCAATAGCAGAAACTAACTCATTCACACACATTCACACACCGATGCACAGTGTCGGGAGCAATTTGGGGTTCAGTGTCTTGCTCAAGGATACTTCGACACGTGGCAGGAAGAGCCGGGGATCGAACCTTCTGATTGGGGGACGACCCGCTCTGCCTCTGAGCCACAGCCGCCCCTTAGAGGGCACAGACACACACTATCCCTCCTTAGAAACCTGTCCCTCATAGAACTGCCTGGTTACACACTCAGTATTTGATCCTCTTAGTCTGAAGTATTCCAGCTGGTTTCTTCTATACTTAATGTGGTTGAATATAAGATGCCAATTTAAGGTCTAGGAAAAATCCAACCCAGCAAAATCAAGATCACCTGCCGTAATCTGACTGAACCTCTGTTGGATTCTCCCTCCTCATTTAGAGGGATTAGATTAGATTTTTATCTATTTGTGTAATCTGAATACAGCAGATTAAGGAGATTAGGATGGCTACGGCTACCTGTATGTCTGTGTGACGAGCTGTGTCCCCATTTTGTCCTGCTTCGCTGGCACACTTTTTTTGTCCTGCAAACACACATACAGATGGAATAATCCAGTGCTAATCTGTCTCTGAGTAGGTGATGTTTAATTTGGCCAGCACGCCGCAGCCACACGGTAAACTCGCCGTTTTCTGCCTCCACTGGCTCTGTTTACGGAGGATGAGTCTGTGTTAATGAGGGAGCTTAGTAAAGACAGCACTTCTTAATGTAATTAAACCTTAATGTTGGCCTGAGTTGTTACTCTGTGATCTGTTGATAATTATAATTTGAGTTGATATTAGCCTGTTAGACTGTAGACCAAAACTCTACTAGGCATACATGCAGGGGGTTTGGTGTCACACAGGATGGCAATGTGGTAAAACTATGAATTATTCATATGATTGGTTAGATGTACACCTCCATATGAAGGAGCTCATTCAGGAAGTAAAATTTTTCATCGCCAAAGTGCAATAATTTGGCACATAGTTAAACACAGCTATTTTAGAGAGTCACAAAGCCCCCACTCCTCCTATACCCCTCCCCAACTCCAGCCCCCAACGCATTATTATTTTTTTTTTAATCCAATGTCACCAGGGGGGGCTCCGTATCATCTTACTGTGTACTAGGAGATGTAAGGAGATTCTCATGTCCTTTCTGTCCGCTTTGTCTGTGTAACACCGTGATGTGCATGCTAACAGTGTTGTTTCTCTCTCAGTCTGGGCTCAGCAGCTCTGCATGACTGCCTGGCAGACTCCAGGTACACACCATCATCACCAGCAGCACTCGCACAGACCAGCACACGGTTAACGTGACACATGTTGTCCCGGCAGCAGCTAGTTAACATGTTTTAAATGTGAACATATCAGCTGAATGTCGAAACCTTTGTTGACTTCAACAAACAATCTACTTTCCATGCTTGCAATGGACTTTGCATTGTTTGATTACCATTGTTTTTTTCACCTACAATTCAGCCTTGCAAGTGAAGAATGGACAGAAAGAAAAAAATCTTAAATAAAATAAATTTCAGGTCAAATTTACTAGAGTTCATGTTAGTTGTATAAAGTTTCATTTTTCAGTCTCACTTCTAAATGGGCTTTTAGCAAAAAATTATATTGATCATGCTGTAACAACAAAATGAAACCAACATGGAGCCAGTACCTGTCACACAGGCCTTTCTGATGGGAAACTGAAACCTTTATATCTGGTTTAGTCTGGTGGCTTTGGAGTAAGCGTAGATGGATATTATTGTTTCAGCTTCCAGTCAGAAAGGGCTGTGTGACGGCACGGTAAAGAAGTGAAAATGTTCTAAATATAGCGTACACTTAAACTGATATTGACTTTCTTTTGTGGCTAAAAGACTTTGTTGTTGCTGCCCCTGCCCACAGCAGTGCATTGCTTAGCTCCTGTGCTGGTACTCTTCTACAGTTATTCTACATTTATTAAATTCTTTTACTGTTCATCTGATGAGTGCAATCCCATCTGAGGCATACATTTATGTAACATGTTCTCACCTCCCAGTTTCCCTCAGATTTCTGCACCCACCAGTATTTTCCACACACTGAATTAATGATCAGAGCACTCCGTTTAGCCAGATAAATAATCAGATCTGATGCATATTTACCATCTCAACACTAGTATTAGCATAACAGAGACTCCTGCTGTGTTTCAGTGATGAATCCATAGCTCTAGTGTCCATAGTGTGATCTGGTAAACTGTACAATCTAGTCTCATTACGGTTTCATTACAACAACCGGCAAAGTCAAACATACACACTGAGGAAGTGTGCTGGCTCGTGCTTGTCCTTTAGTGTGGTGGCGTCTGTCGTTCCCCACCGCAGACTCTGATCACACTGACACAGACCAGCATGTTCTGTTTGGTGGCTGCCAGTAGGTGGCAGTATATTTACAGAAGTCACTACCAGCCTCAGGGCCTTGTTTACCAGGCCTGGGCAGCAACACTGACTACCAGAGTAAAGACCTATTTGAGTTCAGGAGAATTTGCATTTTAAATGTAAATTGGGTGCAGATTTTAAATTAAACTGAAACAGATACACAGTGTACACACAGCACGGATGGTCTGAATTTACAGCTTAGTAATAAAGATTTTAAGACATTTAAAGTTAGGTTTAGAGTAGAATTTGTTTTTATAGACACAACATAAGAAATGATTCTGTCCATTGAAACTTGATCTGTGTCATACAAATGTGTCAACTGAGACTGACATATTGGAAAGTGAGAATTACAACTCATTAGTTCCCACATTGAAAACATCAGATTCCATATAACAGCACAACTCCTGCAGCTTGCAGTGCATTACCGACCCAGTGACTACACTTCTGCATGGAAAACCTCTTTGACATCATATGAAAGTCCACTGGTTATATTGAATTATTCAGAGAGGGAGAGAGAGAGTGAGTGAGAGAGACTCTAATGCTTTGTCTCTGTTATTGCACTCCTTAATGTACACTCAGCTCATCATACACACACACTGACTGGCCATCATTACCACACAATCCCATGATGCATCTGTCTCAGCCTAGAACAGTCAGTAGGGCGTATTTACCAGATGAGAGCGAATATCTGAGACGTGTGCTTTCTATGTTCTGTGTTTGGATGTTGTGGTGGTCGAGTCCTGACACTGACTGTTTGTGTGTGTGTGTGTGTGTGTGTGTGTGTGTGTGTGTGTGTGTGTGTGTGTGTGTTATGTTTTTTTTGGTATGTATTTTATTCTTTTATGTAAGAGGATGAAGGAGTGTTTGTAGCTTTATGTTGCGATCCTGCTGCAGCGTGTACTACACTGTGTTAATGGGCTGAATGAGCATTCTGTGCGTAGGGAGTGTGTGGACACCATGTTGAATGTTGCACCTGCCACCCGCACACTAAGAGGTCGTCGTTTTCTTGCAGTGGACAAAAACAAGCCCCGGGAGGCGCCGGGGAGACCCACAAGCACCAACAGCAACTCACAGGGATCAGCGCCTGCAGGAGGAAACAACCAGAACCAGCAGCAACCTCCACCGGACCTGGTACGTCTTCTTCTTTTTAAAGTTTTGTGCTTTAAGAGGCAAACTCATCTCAGTCATGGCTGAGAAACTACGCCATTACAGAGCAGAATCTGATTGATGAATGGTTGTTTTCTGACAGGAAGATCCTCATTCTCCTAATTTCTTTCAGAGTTTCTCTTGGTGGTGCCAGAGAAGCTACATGCTAACTAGTTCTAAGGTTTCACTGACATTTTTGGACTGGAGACAAGTTCAATCAATCAACGAGCCACAGAGAGTAGCAAAAAGCACATTTATTTATAATGGAACAGAGATATTGCTTGATATATTTGCATTTCTTGACTACATATTTTAAAAAAGTACTTTAACATCTTTCTTGAAGATGTATTGCGGTTGTTTTATTGCTAGGTACCGGACGTGGTGAATGCAAATGCACCAGTTCTCCCAGCACCTTCCACTGATGCCACCACCACTGGGTCAGGCACCACTGGAGCCTCTGGTCTTGGGTTCAAAGCAAGAACGGGGTCACGATCCAGCCCCAAAACAGCATCCCACCTCCAAAATGCACCCAAGCCTGGCGCAGCGGTGGCGGCTGTGGCAGACAGTACGGTCCCGACTAAACAGAACCAGAGCAAAGAGCAGGCAGAGAAGAAGAACCAGACCATCAACCAGCTGAGGAAGATGCTCTTCCAGGGGAATAGGAGAGTGGAGGCTCTGGCTACAGTCATCCAACACCTCTTCACTGAGGTACTTCACTTTGTTTCCATGTTTGCCAAACAGTCAGAGAATACTCACACCACCTGCTGTGGAGTGAAAGCTTCGTCTTTGTTATATAGTTATATTTAGCTTTATTAAATATACTAGGGTTGTATTAGGGTTGTAAGAAAATATCAGTTCCCAGAACAGATATAAATTGCAGCCACTAGATTGGTGGTAATGAGAGTGAACTGTCAGGATGTCAGGTAAAGACAGCAGTGCTACAATGACTTTATGTGAACACCAGATTCCACATTTAAGCAAAATCAGTGTTTGGATGATGCTTTGGATCTCAGTTGTGACCTGTGCTGACTTTCAAAGTGCCAAAAATCAGCTGGGAAGAAATTTGGGGATTTGACTGGGATAAATGTTTGTACAACTGTAATGAGGGAATTATAACTTAAAACTTATATAAGTTCACTGTGACACACCACCATCTGAAAACAAAACTACCATATTATACTCTACTTATAAACTGGCTTCACTTTTTCATGCCATGCATGTCACTAGACCATATTAATACCAGCAGGGTTGTTTACATCTTACAACCAGAATGCTATATTCAATATTCAGCCATATTTCTGAATTCAGTTTTCCCTGAGTAGACCTTGCTCTGCTGTTAATGAGACTGTTTCGAATGCAGCCTGTCTTGTAACCCCACAAATAATAATACTGTTTGTGGTAAATAGGGTGGGTCTACAGTGTTTCAGTTAGTGGTGATGAGTCCCTTTGTTGTAATGTCACACCACATCCCTTTAAAGGCAGATAAGGTGGATGTGTTTGTGCATGTAAATATAACACGGTCTAGTGCTACTTTACGGGGGTAAATGAGGGGAAACGATCCCTCACTCGCACACCGTCCTTCCCCTCTGGCAAATTAGAGCGAAGCACCCATAGCCTATAATTAGAGCATCACTCAGCAGGGTGCCGGTGATATGGCAGTGTAGCTATTTAAGTTGCTGGTTGAGATGCTTGTAGAGGACGAGTGGAGTAATGGCTGTTTTTAGTAGGAAGAACTGAGGCAGCAGGGAGAGGCTTGTCTGAGTCCACACCCAGCTGCCATGAACAACAACAACACACGATGCCACGGAAACATCCTACTGCTGTGTGACACTGATGTGCTGATGGATTTGAATGTTGCTCTTGATTTCAGATTGTTTAGCGTGTGTTGAGTATAATAGCTGTGTGATAGCAGTTAGCTTTACCCAACTTAAGTCCCCGCTGTCAGCTATGATGGGGTTGTTTATGACAGTTGATGTTACACTCTTAAGGATTGCGTGTGTGGTGTGCCTGTATGACACATTTCGAGAGGTTTCCTCGATGTGCTCTCATGTGTGACAGACTTCATTCAGGCTCAGCAGCTCAATAGGCCAGACAACTGTTGTTGTTTTTCCTGGTGAGTACAATAAAATAAAACAGTAAAGCCCCCTCCAGCCACATCTCAGTGTTTGTTCTTGTTCCTACAGTGTGCTGTTTGAATGCAGTCTGTGCAGAGTTTGACACTAGAACGATGTTTTCTTAATCATCTGCTGAAAGTGGAAAGTTTCTCTGTACTGATTGAACATCAGATTTTAAGGGGCGGGGCCTACCAGCATGATTTGTGAAATCATAAATAGTCTGAAAGTCAGTCCTGGTAGAGTATGCAACTTATACAGTGTGATCCACCGGTGCACATCCACTGAGAATGGATTTTACAGTGAAGGAGGAGACATCTTGTCTCTTATTTGTATAAATGTCTTAATGCATGTCTGGAGGGGATCTTTAAATAATTCTGTATATAGTTTTGTTATACTGCTAAAGTCAGGTTTATACTGTTGCCGGCTGGTTTATCACAAGTTGAAGGCTGTTGATTGGTTCATTCTGGCCCCAGGATGTGCCAATCAGTCCCGGACATGGATAGGCTGCTCAGTAAATATTTGCTGTCTGATTATTGGGATTGGGATTTTATGTTTGCCCAGCATAGCGGCATGTGAAATAAAAGTGAGGGCACACAAATACACATTACTGGAACTCTTCTTGGTTCTGCCACAATGACTATCATTCAGCCGGGCACACCTTATCCAGTGTGTAAAACCCTTCATTAGTTGTGTGTTAAACCTATGTATGTATATGAACTCTTTGGCTAAACTGTAGTTTTGCTGGAGGGGCAGGGGCAGCATATGCAGAATAGCATTCATGCCTTTTAGTTATTGAGACCTCCGGGTATTTCACAAGCGCACACACACACACACACACTTGAGTTCATTGTACAGGCTTGTTTTTTGCTGCTTCTACTCAATCGAGTCGCTGTAAAGGTTTCCTAACTCGACCTGTATTGTCAAACTAATCTATGTTAGTTAAGTGTATTAGCGTCACTGGAGGTAAAAAACTCTTCTCTAGGTCACCACTCACAATTTCAGATTAAAAACTATACTATTTAATGTTTGTAAAAGTAAAGTAAAGAAAAATATCATCTTTAAAATATCATGTTTAGAATTTGGTCTATAACAGTAGTTTGTGATAATTGATTTTATATTTAGAAATATTTATTTAAATATTCAAGTTATAAAACCTTGAAGTTTACCAATGTACTCAGAATCATTTTCTTCACTCATGGTGACAAAGTCAGCAACCGCACGCACGTGCCCACACACACACACACACACACACACACACACACACACACACACACTCAAGGTGACAGTTTACTGATAACAAACAACATGCAAACAGTTCTAAGAAGTGACTTTTGTTATATTCTTGCTTTCAAGAGAGGAAAAAAAAAACTTGAGTGTGAGCAGCACAGGACAGCTGTCACCTGCCTGCATGTCTCTGGGGGAAAGTAGTTCATTATCTGTAGTATAACCTGTTATCAGCAGTAGCAACCCAGCACACATACAAGTGTGTGTGTGTGTGTGTGTGTGTGTGTGTGTGTGTGTGACTGTTAAATGTTACATAACTCTCAGCATCAACCTTTTGAATCTGGGCCTTATTAGAGTGGTTTTGTGTATTAGGATAAATGCCCCATTTCTCTGGCAGTTTTCCAGCAGCTTATTGTAAAGGTGTGTGATTGTATCATGTAAATATCAGCTGAGAGAGAGAGAGCGCTGTGCCGGGGCTTCTTGACTGGGTTATTGATTAGATGGATGGCCTGGTGGAAAGTGGAGGTAAAGGGGAGGGAATGATGGATAGAGGGGAGGGAGTGGTGGAAGAATGCAGCAGCTGCAGTTGGAGCCCAGAGGCGCTTTGATTTGTGTGTCTGAGATAGTGTGTGTGTGTGTGTGTGTGTGTGTGTGTGTGTGTGTTTATCTGAAGCATGAATACCAATGCTATCTAATCTGTCCCACACACTTGAAAGGTGACTGGTGAATATTAACTGCACACTTTCCCCCAGGGGTGGGCTGTGGGCGAGGGTGGGGCTGTTTGGGGCTTCAGCTTGGGTTGGTGTGGTGATCTGAATATTCCACTCTTAAAACCCATACTGCTCCAACTCTTTTTTTCAGTTCGGCTTCTGCATATACTTTGTGCTTTTTATGTATCATATGTCAACCATAAAAGGCAGCATGAGATGTTAAGATGTTAAGGAAACTCTGTAAGGGAGTGTAATTAAAAGTTCTTAGAAGTAAATTTTACATCTTGACTTTGTATAGATGCAGTTTTTTTGTGTTGTTTTTGTGAGTTTGTTTTTAATTTTGCTTTTTCATTTTCACTTCTCTCTGTTACATGTAGTAGCAAACTAGACATAGTGAACGTTAAGTTAAAAATAACAAATCCTCTTTTAGAGCGTCAACGGGGTTTTGTGATGTTATAAGGAGTTTGGTCTAGACCTGCTCTATTTGAAAAGTGTCCTGAGATAACTTGTTATGAATTGGCGCTATACAAATAAAATTAAATTGAATTGAATTGAATTGAATTGAATTAATCAACTTTGAGAGCAAGAAAACAGAGAAAGAGACAGCTTATGTTTTTCCCCTCATTGCTGCAAACCTTAAGTTATTCCGTTTCATCTTAAGTTGTATAAACGTTAAACATACAGAGAGACAAAGACATTTAAAGTTAGAGGAGGAGTAAAGAGAAGTTAAAGTTAAATGCAGATACTCCAGTTCTGTGTGTAAACGACTGATGGGAAACAAGAGAAAGGAAGATTAAAGTAAAGATATGAAGAGAGGAAGGTTGTGCCAAAATAACTTGCATTCCTCCATCATAGAGTATCCAGACAGGAGGAGGAGAAAGGGAGGAGGGAGAACAGGGAGCTCTGTGGTGAACAGGTAGAGAGTGGGAGGAGTGGAAGTGGCTGAGGGAGCAGTCAGTAACGGAGAGGGAGGACGAGAGAGAGAGAGAGTGTGTCATTCAGTAGGAGGGCAGACATAGAGAGAGAAGAGGGGGAGAGTGTGTGTGTTCTTTGCAGTTTGTCTCGTCCTCTGGTGATAGTGGGAGGGAGTCAGTGAGAGAGATAGGAAAGACCGAAGAAACAAGAGAAAGGAGCGTTTTTTGTGTTGTGTGAGTGTGTGTGTGTGTGTGTGTGTGTGTGTGTGTGAGTGTGAGTGTCTGTGTGTGAGTGTGAGTGTCTGTGTGTGTGTTCGTTCACCGAGACATGGGCTCCTCGGCCAGCAAAGCCCATGCAAAGCCCAGCAAGGCCCCCCCTCATCGGCGCAAGAAGAAACGCAAGGTGTGTGTGTGTGTGTGTGTGTGTGTGTGTGTGTGTGTGTGTG
>JAGRRF010007494.1:2591974-2605656 GCA_019097615.1 Morone chrysops
CACATCCTCTAAAATCACCTCGTGCCCAAACAGGAACATGGCAGAAAGCAAAGTTGAACCAGCGACTGCGGGTTCATATCTGTCTTTGCTGTGGGTCACACATACACAGAGAAAACTCCCAGACTCTCCTTAACTGCCAGACTCTGGCCTCTCTGAAACGGAATCCAAAAACAGTATCACTTTGTGTGTCTGGTGTTTTGTCCTGAAAAACCTCAAATGTCCGCATATTGCCTAAGTCTACCATGTTCTGCTTTATTTTGGACACAGAATAAATACAATATGACATAAGAGAAAGCAACATTGTTTTATTTTGAGTATTCAGTGGTATTTTTTCAGGAATACAAGTTTCTTTGTACCCTGTAACAGATGTGAATAAAGTTAGATTTGATAAAAACAGGAAAGCTTTCCAGAAGACATGTTGCTCTCAGCTTATTGGCCCTGAGGAGGACCAACGGCGTTGCCTGCTGCTGTGCTGGGCTCGAGTTGTCCCGGTAACTGGCCGAGGACTGGCGGCAGATGCTCAAGGTCGGCGGCTCGTACCATCATGACCACGGATTTGATGGAGTACCACCAGCCGTGCCACGTGTACCACACCACGCCGTCGTGGGTCATGGCTTGGTGCGGCCTCTTGTAGTAATGACCGTTCAGGTTGCCTGAATCACACCTATGAGGAGGAAGTCAAAGACAATAACGGTACAAACCTTTCACCCCTTTATTAATGTGCTCATATTAAGTGAGACTGAAATTGCGTTACCTGCTGAACCACCAGCCCGACTTGCTGTGTCTGAATTTGACCCCGCTTGACCCCGAGCCTGGACCGGCCAGGGCGTTCCCTGCGTTCCCAATGTAGTCTCCCAAATGTAACTGGTACTGGTCCTGGAGTCCAGGAGAGTAAAAGCAAAGAATACATCTTTGACGTTGCACGTTGACGTGGCGTCTAAAAATGTCTAAAATCAAGAATCAAGGTTGTAGCCATTAGAATGTCTTAAAAATGGATTGGATTAATATTAATATTTAATTAATATTACTTGTATAAAATGAAAATTTTTCAGTCTCACTTTTAAATGTGTTTTGCTGCAGCTAGTGAGTCTCTCACATCAAAACCATAACAAAAGACATTTGTTTGTTGTGAAGCAGTGTGGGATCATGGGAGTTGTTGTCTTCACCACCATTGCCGTCAGCTTCTTTCGGTTAGGATTTCTTCAGTGTTCATGGTTCAGGAGGTTTCTACCGGGAGCCCAATGATCCACAGAGGTCTCCTCTCCAAAACAAACAGACCTGCTGATTAAAACCACTGAACTAAAATCCTTCATCCAGTTCAAATCTAGAGTTAAAAAGCACCACGATCTAAACAGTGGATGGTAAAAATGTATGACAGCTTCTGACAGACAACCACAAAATGGGAGCTGTTATGGGAGATGAAGAGAGGGTGAGGTTAATGATGGGAAAAGAATAGAAATCAGAGGAAAAGGACAGACTGAGATAGTTATACGCTGTTTTTACAGGACAGCTGATTTAATCCAGTCTGGAGGATATAAATCACTTTCCAGTAGTGTGTGAAATTGCACAAAAGAGAATGAGTGGACTCCACTTCCTGCACAGTGTCTGTTTTACCTTTTCATCATCCACTTTGAAGTTCTTGTACTCAGCGTAGCGCTGATTACCCTCAAAGTCCTCCATGTCGACCCGCAGGTCGTAGTTTTGAGTCTGAGTCACACAGGCAGCCACCCTATAAAGTCTGACAGATCATCAACACACACATACAGGCACACACACCCTGTGAGGTGAGATGGTGTAGAGGTTCATTGCCCAACCAGAATTCTCCCTCAGGGGAGAAGAGGTCCCCAAATCCGTGCTTGTACTCCACCCACGCTCTGCACACACAGAGTGCAACACGCTCATTATACATTCACTTTCTATGTCAAACATATTGACGTGCACTTTTTGTAAGGTGTAAAGCTGACGCACACACACACCTGTCAAAGCTCTCTTTGCCGTCCCTCCTCCTCTGGAAGACGGTCCAGCCTCCGATGTTTATGTCGCAGTAGACGCTCAGTGTGGTGGGGGAGCCGCCCGGACGGATCACGTACAGCCCGCTGGCCGCGTTACCGTCTGCGAACACCTTGGAGCAGTCTGAAGATGTACAAGGTCAAATATTCAAAAGCAGGGGGGATAAATAATTGGTTGGGATACAATATTAACAAACAAACATGTTAGCTTAATGTCTGGGAGGATTTTTTTTAGTGTGAAGCATCATCATCTCCTTTATACTGTTCATACTGTTGTTGTAAAAGATTGGATAAATTAAAAAAATTTAATTTAACATGTTTTGCTTAGATAAAGGACATAATTTAGTTCAATTCAATTTTATTTGTATAGCGTCAATTCATAACAGAAGTTATCTCAGGACACTTTTCAAATAGAGCAGGTCTAGACCGAACCTCCTTCGACATTTACAGAGACCCAACAGTACCACCATGAGCAAGCACTTGGCAACGGGGGCAAGGAAAAACCTCGGACAGACACCCAACAGGGATCAGGTGAGCCCTGAACCATCTCTTAGTTATGCTGCTCGCATTGTTACTGTCGTCCCATCTGACAGGGTCAACAGTAACAATGCACACTGTCTGTTCAAAGTCAAATTAAACCAAAGTCACTGACAGGGCACGTATGTGAGTTGTTGACTACTTGCTCTTTCTGTGATGTTCTCTTATAAAACAACATTTATCTGGAAAAGTGTTACTTTGTTACCAGCCGTACCCTTTAATTCACATATTTGACCTTTTCCACTCTTATTATAAAACATATGGAGACGTTCAGCAGGGCTTTACAGCTGCATTCATGTTTGTTTGGACACGTAAATGCAGAATAACACTTAGACTTGATTGAATTGCCTTACAAATTAAATTTAGTTAACAGTTTCCTATTTCCACATCCAGCAGGCACACAGCAACATCAGTGTTCATTTGGAGTCGGGTTTCAGGACCCCAGATGAATGTAAGTTCAAGTTCTGTTTGGGTCTTTTGAGAGAAAGAGGTAGATTAACACCCATCAGTAGAGAACGCAGACACACACTCTACACTCCAGACATAAATGTTGCATCTGAAATGTGGCCCTACCTTTGTAGAGGTTCTCAGGGCCCAGATGGGAGTTGGGTATGTGCTCCAGCTGCTGGGTCTGGCTGTTGTGGATCCTGGATGTAGCGATGCTGGTCGTCGATCACATTCATAAGACCCTGGATCTCCACTTCAAGGCGGACAACCTTCTCCTCGCATGGCACAGGGGCCTGGACAGAGGAAGAAAGACGAGATTAGTTAGCTGGCACATCGAGGGTTCTCCTGGCTTTTAAGGGTCGGAAGTAAAGCTCGGTAAAGATAACCAACAGACAAATCTGCAACAAGACACGGTGCATTGTCAGTCTGTGTGATTAGTTTGTTAATATCCTCTTAAGTACTGGACAAATTGATGTAGTTATATTTAGTATTTGTTTTTCATACCTAGGTTGTTTGTTCAAGGTTGCCTTTTGTGCCAAATTATGTTTTTTGCATCAGTATTTGATCACTTTTCCATATTTATCCTGCTCCGACCTTTCGTCAATAGAGGGCAGCATAAGCCAGCTAATGGCACATTTATTCACTGTTCTATCCACTGTGCATGAAGAACCTTGTTTTCTTAATATATTTCTTTATTGCATAATATTGATTTATTATTTTAGTTGTGTCCAGATAGCATTACACATGTTCTACTGAAATATTCTACAATCCTTGAAGTTTTCAAACACTGACCAAAAGAGGTTTAAAAAGATGCATGGTGGTCAAGACAAACATGCTGACACTTTTCTTAAAGCTGCAGTAGGTCATTTTTATCAACACAAACAAAAAGTGTCATGTTTGCTGAAACTGTCAGTATATCCTGACAATAGAACATGGGACAGATAAACTGTGAAACAATCAAACAGAGAAAGATAGTTGATTGTTCAGCCTCATTCCCAGGGCGTCAAATACAGATGAGGGAAGAGAAGTACCTCAGACTCAACAATCAACTATCTTTAAAATTCAAACCCAAAGCATGTTTATATCTTTCTCAGCTCTGATTGGTTGTTTTTGTTCAGGCCTGGTGGATTCTTGGAAATAACACTAGAGGAGCCAGAGGAACCTGATTGTTTTACAGATTATCTGTCTCATGTTCTACTGTCAGGATATAGTGAAAGTTTCAGCGAATATGACAGAAAGCTACTTTTATAAAAGTTATCTACTGCAGCTTTAAAACTACTGAACATGTTTTTGTCAAGTGACAGCCTAACTATCAGGAGCAGACATAGTGATCCAAAACCAACATCACAGGTACTGAATCTGAAAGAAGCATGAAACAGTGGACACTGGAGGTACAGTCCTATCAAGCCTGGCTTGTCTTTAGTTATTGTTGAAAAATTACATTAAAAATTGACAGCGTTGCCATTACTCTGGATAACTCTCACCATGAACAGTTTTCATTGGAACTACTCCTTTACCAGACAAACATATAGAAATATAGAAACTGTCCACAGTGAAGTCCGTGGAGTGTCCCGTGTAGCAGGGACACTGCTTCAGGAAAGATATCACTGCTTCTTTATATCACATCAATATCACTTCTTGTTTTGGGGGCTAAACTCTCAAAGACTTGTCTCAAAACCTGTGCACATAACCCAACAATATATATAATGCCTTATATTGAACCTACAAACTGCACACTCCCAATAAGCTTCAGTAAATTCCTTTATTTAATGTCAGGCTACAGACAGAATTAGTTAGTTGAGATATTTTTTTTCTTCACCATAATCCCCAGCAACCCTATGAACTCCATTACAACAATTGTCTGTTTGTATGATGTTAAATTGTCTTTTGGCTGTATCTTGTGGACCAGTGGTTCCCAACCTCAGGGACCCCCCACAAAGGGCCAGCAAAGCTTCATGGGGGGTCGTGAGACCTTCTTGATTTTAATGTGTGCTAGAAAACTTAAAGAATATACACAGCTATATATCTATATATATCTATATATATCTCAGCATCAGGTTCACTTCTGTGACAGAACGATGGCAGGGATAAGAAAACAATGATTTGGTCACAAAAGAAGCCTATTAAGTCTGTATGATTGTTAAGAATTATTTAATAACACACAATACAGACAGAGAATTGTAAAAAAAAATTACCTAAACCAGAAATAATCCAAATTTATCCAAATCACTTTACACAAACCTCTTTCAGTCACTGAGCTTTGGGTTCATTGTACAGTTTTAAATATAATATGAAATATCCCAAAAATATGTCACTTGAGCAGGCGTCATCATACATAAAGATAAATGCCACAATAAATACACTAATGCTGAAATAAATCCATAAATACACAATTTAGAGCATACACAAATGAGTAACTAAAGTGTTAGTGACAGCAAACATAACTTTTCAAAAGTGCGACTCCGGTGGGACTCGAACCCACAACCTTTGAATCACTGCTCAAGTGCTTGACTAGAAGTCCAATGCGCTATCCATTGCGCCACGGAGCCACCTGTTGATCAGTCACCAGTAATGCATTATAACGTTACGTTAATCGTTACGAGTATTTATTATTATGACAAATTTGGGAATGACTACTACAAAAGCGCGGACTGATACCGGTGCCGCCTCCTCGAGCCTCTCTCTCTTCGGGCCTGACAATGTAACGTTAAGCCTTTCTGCATGGGGGCCAGGATGATTAAGTTACTACTGCACGGCAAGATTTAAGATAACGTTAACGGTAGCGGCGTTGCGGTGATTTTTATTGTAGAAGCCGCTGCAGTAACGTTATGTCGCACCGCCAACAGACTTTCTCCGCCTGGCTCTGTCTCTCTTACACTTGCCTCTTTGGTCGTACATCAAGAACATCGGGCTTGTGGTGTCTACTGGGGTTTTGCTGAAAAACAAAACGAGTTATTTGATTATTTCTGTCCCTATAAGCTATATGGTAGCTCGTCATCCGGTTTGTCCCGGTACCTTCAAAGCATTGCGCACAAACCTGGTAGGACTTCCTGTTTGGCTATGCTTTCAAAATAAAAGAAGGAACTTGTGCAAGCGGTTAGCTGTGTAACTCTCACTCACTCATTCCGAACTAATGAAATATTAAAGTTGATCATATAACGTGAATTACCACTACACTACGACCACACATGACTTCCTCTTTTATTTGAATTGCTACAGATGATTCTCAGTAAAACACCTCTGCAACATGAACACTGTGAACAACATGAAGGACAGCTTATGGCTGTCATTTATAGCAAGTTTTGGAGATGTATGGCTATAAGTTTATTGTTAGTTAGTTAATCAGGTCAGCTTACCCCAGCAACACTAAATGACCGCTGTATTACTTCCAATCAAGACGTCCCTTGATTGGCTTAATATTTCCCAAATTAAAGTTATGCATCATCAGCTGGACGTCGAAATGTGTCTTTAACTTACCACGAAAGAGCCTATTTAGCTATTTTGCTCATGTTTATCCATAATACTGTACATTCAGCATGTACGTCATAAAATCGCAAAAATAATAACTAGACAATCACCTGGGACACGAAGCCACACCTCCTGGATGCAACGCAAAACTATGTCGCCTGTCAATCAAAGTAATCCATCATGTGAGAGCCAATCGCGTTGCCTATTGCTACCAAGTTTGCTACCAAGAATTGACCAATCAAATGCCGTCCCACTACCAAGAATGGCGAAAACCAATCACGCTTCGTTGCGCATACGAAGATTTGACCAATCACCATCGGGAACTCTAGCAGGAATGGCCTGAGGCCCCGCCCATCCAGAGAACAACGTCAAGTGGTAGGAGCGCCGTAACTTTGATCGGATTGACAGCTTTTGTTATATTTTCGGTAAGTTCATTGTCGTTTATTCATTCATTTATTCATAAATTGCCTTCATAATTTCTGGGCCTTTATAGTTCTTCTAAGTTGAATTATAGAAAAGATATGGTTTACGTACAGTCTTATGCTAACAGGCTAATTGTAAGGTAACTAACGTAATTTATAAACCAATGTCAGTGACATTAACTAAACAAGTCATGTACAATTCTCCGTTCTTAACTAGCCAACTGTTTATTTTAGTTTACTGATAACACTTAGATGTGTTAGCCTATTGGCTTCCATAGGCATTCATACACAGTAAATAACGGCATGGCTACAAAATAATAACACTGACTTTCAGTCCTTACGTGCGTCCCACATTAGCTAAAACATGGCAGGTATGTGTGGCTCAGTCAGTGAATCTGGGTTGTTTGCTGAGTATGCAGATGTGGCCCCTGTGTATTACTTCACAAAGTTAGGGTGTACAGGTTGTGGCATGAGCAAAGCAACAGTAGTGTACTTAACTGGTAACTAGTGATAATGAATTCAACTGTGAACAGTTTACACATAATAAATTTTAACTCTGAGTTGTAGATGTTTTTATGTTTTTAATCTATCATATTTTGATGTCCTTCTTTTTCAACTATTCCTGCTCAGTCTACTGCACATTGTTCATCAGACACAGTGCAGCAGGAACCCACTGACAGCGAACTTGTGCTAGCCGTTCAATGTGTGGAAGCAGACACTGCACATATGTATTTTTTTGAAATGTTTACACACACGCTCTTGCTTTCTGTCTTACGCATACTCTCATTCTCTCTCACTCCTCACATCTCTTTTCAATCATGAGTACGAATGTATCATAAAAAATGTATACATACTGTATATATTTTCTTTTGTATCCATTTTGTGGCTGTCTCAACTTCTTTGTAATTAACTTTAAAGTTGAAAAGCTTTGGCATGTGCAGCTTTTCTGTCCACCTCCAGACTGCTTTGGCAAATCAGAACTGACCTCTGCTGGACTGCATCAGAGGATAAGGCAGGTAGTGGGGGTCAGCAGCTCTTACTACGTGGCATCTGAATATCTTTCTTGTAAGAGCTGCAAAAGACAGGTGATTAGCTGGAGCCACACCATTGTCTCCCAGCAATATAAAAGTTTATTTCTCTCTATAATAGTGTTCCTGCTCACTACAAATGTTAAAATTACTGACTGGAACCAGCTGGGCACATGATAACAAGGCAGTAAGCCTGGATACATGACAGTGTGAGCAAATGATTATTTTGACTAATGTTTATTAAACCTTTAGGATTGCAGGCACCTGCAGAGCCGTGAGAAATTGAGAACGAGACTTAAATGCTGGAGAAAAAGTCATTATGACCTTTGGTGGCAATAAGATATAGGCTGCAGGAACAACGGTGCAAACCAGATTCTAGTTAGTTACTCGAGCAAACAAACCGGTGCATAAGAGTGAGGAGTGCAGCCCTGCTGTATTCACTGTGAGCTACCCAAACTGTAGGTTCAGTTTACGTGGACTCAGAGAGCAGTTAAAATGCTCTCTATCCAGCATAGTTTATTTTTCAGATGGACTTTAGTAGTACTTTGGCCTTTTGTTCTGCTGATGACTGAGACCTCCAGTCTAAAACCAGAAGGCAAACATCTAAACCAGTCCACTGGTGAGTACCTTTCACTGGTGAGGCTCTTTGTAGCTTAGCCAAGTCATTGTGCTTTCAGTTTAGTCTTTCATTCAGGTCTATGTATCAGGAGAGAAAATGATTAACAGAAAGAGTGCTCACATACTGAAGTACACTTAGCAACAGGGTCAAGAAATGCATATATATACATGTAAATTCCCTAAAGCATGAATTAGCCTATACTGTATGCTGTAGTATTTTAAAAATGAGCCTTTAAGCCTTTACCTGACCGGGATCTACACATAGTTTCTTATAGTGCAGATTTACTCGATATAGAGTGTTTATATAGGACTGAATAAGGCTGCACTGTTAATCAAAATATTATATGCAATATGGCCAAGTTCAGTATGCAAATCGCAAAACTGCAAATGTTTGATAAAGGTAAAATGTGTGAGAAAATAGCATGATAATGAAGTAGTGTAGTGCTTCAGAGAGTCGCTGGCCTACAAATTGTTAATCATACTGATATCGCAAAATGTGTCAAAATAATTACATTGTGATGTTTTTGCCATATTGTGCAGCCCTAAGACTGAATCACTGTATCATTGCATGAGACCAAAAACAAAGTTACGCAGGTTGAAGGCCGGCCTTCTTTTTGCATGCAATGTTTACCTGTAGTTTTAAACTCTAAAAAGCCCACTGCAAAAAAAATGTCTATTGACTGACCCAACACTGGATTACTCAATAGAAGACCGGTGCAGCCATGATAAACACCCATGAGACACCATGGTGATTTAAAATGTCAGCAGAGATTGTGGAAATTGCATTGCAATTTGCATAGATATATTTATATGTTGAATGTACTTAGAAATATACATTTTATTGGCATAGTTTGAATAAAATGCAGCTATGTAATGAGAAGCTCTGACTTTTTGCTATCCTCTCAGATTCATATTTCTGAGTAAAGACTCTTGAATTTGGTGCATTGGAAGTAAATGAGAGCTTCACTGTCCTGGTTCCTTGTTCAGTGCCCCATGATGCCCGGCTGGCCGAAGGAAACAGCCTCTGCTCCGGAAGGCTGGAGATAAAACATCAGGGAGAGTGGAGGGCTCTGAACACCAAAGAAAGAGAGGCCGTGGTGAAGTTCATGTATGCACGAGTGGCATGCAGACAGATGGGTTGTGGCTCTGTGGTTTCTATAGCACACAGGCCCAACAGCAGCGGCCCCAAACCAGCATGGGAGGTTAATTTCACCTGCAGAGGCACTGAGCAGACCCTGAAAGAGTGCAGCAATGCTATAACAAAGAGAAGAGTGCAAAGGAAAGATTCTTCTGGCTACAGTCTGGAGGTCATCTGCTCAGGTAATTCAAGAAAAAACATTAGCAAACATAGTTGACTTTGGAAGGCCCTGCCCGAGGAGATAAGGCTTGCAGGATCGGTAAATTCTTTTAAATCACTTCTTAAAACCCATTTTTATAGACTTGCCTTTATGTGATGTGGTCCTTTAATGTTTATTATTACTCCAACTGTCTTTGAGTTCTGTTCTATTTTATTTTTTATATTTATTACATTATTTTTTTCTTTCACCTACTTTATTTTGTTCCATCTCTATTATTTCACATACTTTATTAATTTGTATCAGTACCTCTGTTATTTCCACTATTTCATTCAATTTATTTTATCGTCCTTTGGAATTGTAATTTGTATTCTTGCTGTGGTCTGTCAAAGCACTTTGTAAACTATTTTTTTAAAAGTGCTATACAAATAAAGTTATCATTATTATTATTATTATTATTATTATTATTATAGTATTTGCAAATAACCGTTTTAGAGCTATGGAATATTTCCCCAAATCCATCACAGTCACGTTTTATTTGTACTAAACTTTCATTTAAGGTTAATTTGATCAAAAATCCCACAGACATTGTATGTATGACCTTACAAAGTGTCAAGGACTGTATATACACTGTTGGTCTGTGTGAGGCTTCACAAAGAATCTAGTCCCTGAGTTGAGTTAGTTTAGCACTGAGTCTATTCTCTGTGCCCTGATAGCTCCCCTGGGAAGAGGGGCTGACAGCACGGCTGTGTGACAGTGACTCTTCAGCTGACAGCGTAGTCAGCAGTTTCCTTAACAGCCGAGAGACATTAAGGCAAAACCCATCGTTTTCATAATAAAAGTTTTCATTTTAGTTGTCTTGGCAACACATCTTATAGGTTGCATAATATTAAGATATATATTTATGTATTTGCTCTATTTCCCACCAGAAATTTCAGCCCTTAAAATTTTCATCTGCTGGAGAACTTTCCCCTGATACTGTCCAAAGGCTGTAGCTATATGCCGGCTAACCTAAACCTTGGTTGAACCGCCGTTTCTACCTTTCTACAGTAGACAAACCAAACACTGGCTCTAGTTCGGGCCTGTGTTTTGGAAAAGAATAAAAAAAAACACACTAGTATCTCTCTCCTACTGCAGCCTGTCTTCAGCATGCTAAAAAATCCAAAGTTTGACAGGCCTGTTGTGCATAGTAATGTTTGCTGAACGATGATCAGACCATCTCTGTTTGGGGGAGGGGTTTAGTGAACTGTCAATTGGCACACAACTTCTGTAGCCACCCCAAAGAGTGTGTGGGGCGGTCAAAACTGCACCACACCACATACCATCAGGGGTCAGCACGAGCCAAGATTCACTGTAGATTTCTGTTTAAAGGTGCAGCTCAATTCTCTCTGTGCCTGTTTTCAGAGTCTGTAAGGCTTCTTGGAGAATCGGATACTTGCACGGGGAGCGTTGAGGTAAAGTTGGATCAGGGTTGGGCCTCAGTGTGTGAGGACGGATTTGATTCTGAGGCTCAAAAGGTGGTCTGCAGGGAGCTCGGCTGTGGGCCTCCAGGGTCTTTTAGGGGGACATTTAGAAAAGGAGAAGGAACGGTCTTATCCAAACAGCTCCAGTGTAAAGGCAACGAGTCTCGTCTTATGGACTGTGCCAGTTCGATCCACAGCAACTGCACACCAGCATCTGGAATTTCATGCTCTTGTAAGTATCTAAATATAATTTAAGTGTTTTTTACAGCCTATGGGGAAACCTTAAAGCTGCTGTAGGTAACCTTTATAAAAAAAGTCAGAAAGATTGATGTTTTTTTAAGTTTATGGTTGGATCACTGTTGTGCTTTTCCAGCCTGCAAAAAGGTTCAATAAAGGTGTCATATTCGCGTTTTCTCATGCAAACCATATGCAGACTGCATGACACAGTTTGAAAGCTCCCATTAGAAGCTGTGCATCGACTGTCTTCTCTCTGTCCAGATCTTCATGAGTTGAGACTGGTGGAAGGAGAAAATCACTGTAAAGGCACACTGGTGGGAAAGGAGAACGGAGAGTGGAGGCCCATGTCTGATCCGTGGGTTTTCATGGAACCAAAACACTTTGCTGACGTTTGTCAGAAGGTGGGCTGTGCAGATGCCATCTCATATTCTCAGATTTTCCTTTCACAAAGTCAACCTGTGTGGTCACTGTCAACCAGGTGTGGTAGTTCCTCTTTCTGCGAAACATGGAGCGAGGAATCTTCGACCGTAGCCATTAATATGACATGTTCAGGTAATAGTCAAATGTACTTGTCTGTCCTTTTTGTCCATTCTCTGTTGTTAATGATGACTTCCATAGTTAGGCTTACAAAGCTCAAAGCAATACAAGGCAAATAGACATTACCTGGATATGACTCCAGTTCTTGCTATACTTTTTTAGTTAGGAAGTGTCATGTTTATTTTTATACAGTCTATAAATGATCATCATTTGTTGTTATGAAAAATTTACCTAATTAACTTCAATTATTAAAGTTGAGCTTTTGTAAAATGTAATAATGTTTAGAATAGAAATAGAAAATGAAAGGATGAACAATGAGGCTGCACTCAAAATTTCCAAAAAAGATGCCGGAAAAGGCGAAGCACTCTCTCTTTTTCTCTTCCCGCAGAGTCTGTTAGGCTGGTGAACCTACAATCAATTGACAGATGTTCAGGCAAGGTCGAGGTGAAGTCTGGTCAATCATGGGTTCCAGTGTGTGATTCTTTCTTCAGCCCACAGACTGCCATAGTCACCTGTAGAGATCTCCAGTGTGGGTTTCCTTTGACTTACCATGGATTGCACAGCAGCGGCCATTTCCAAAATGCAGAACTCGCCTGGAATCCGGTCTTTATGTGTGAAGGCAAAGAGAAGCATCTCATGGATTGTCCCTCCACTAAGATCAATACCACAGAACTAAGACAATGTGGAAACACTCACTTGACCTGCACAGGTAATAATCAGGGCTCTTTTAGCCCAATTTGCAAAATACAAAATTTTGATAATTTAAATGTTTATGCTTTAGATAATATCAAATGTGGGTAGTAATGTCCTTGCAACCCTCAGTGTCTGAGAACAGAGACATTTCTATGAAATAATTTCTTTTTCTCCTTAATTAATTATTTAAAAGACCAGTGTGAAGGATTTAATGTCATCTAGTGGTGTAGTTTCAGATTGCAACTCCTTCGCTTCTCCCTTCCCTTTCAAGTGTGAAGGAGAAACTACGGTGGCTGCAAAATGCACAAAAAATTTGAACCGCCCTATCTAGAGTGTTTGGTTTGTCTGATCTGGGCCACTGTAGGGACACGGCAGACGTAGAAGAGGATCCGCTCCCTCTGTAGATAGAATCCTCTCATTCTAAGATAACTAAAGCACAACTACTCTTATAATCAGGTGATTATACACTAATTAAAACTATGAATATTATATTCCATTTCTGCCAATAGATCCTCTGTAGTATGGATAAGCTCAGGCGTTATCAATTCTGCTGTTCGTATTGGAGAAATGAAGACATTTGTCTATGAGTTTTTCCACTATTCCCAATCCAGAAGAGAAATCTCTCTCTCTGTAGTGTGTGCAGGGCGAGCTCTCTCTGCCTCTCTCTCACAAACATCTAGCGAAAGTAACATCACATCCCATACAGGTGGAGAGAAACACAGATTGCCTATCTTGTAGCTCATAACGCTCCATCTACCTCATTTATGTATGCTAGCATCCAGTTAATGATTAAAGGTAACCATTCGCCAGCTGATTGTTTAGCTATAAATATGGGTGTGATTGGTCAGAGCATGCAAATCTTCGTGCATAGTGCTAATTTGCTTATATTGTGAGCGGTCCTTTAACACTTTTTTTTTTTTTTTTTGCA
>JAGRRF010007494.1:2629848-2660151 GCA_019097615.1 Morone chrysops
ATTACTTCCCCCCCCAAAAAATATTTTTTCTCTTAGTATGGCCCTAATACTCCGTCGTAGGGTTTGGAACATACTCCCACCACCAATTAAAGGATCGATTTCTGTTGATATTTTCACTAAACAACTCAAGACCAATTTTTATGATCTTTTATGATATGATTTTTATGAGACGGTTTTTCCTTGATCCAATATTATATTCCCTTATATTCATTTTCTGCTTTTATCTTAATATCGTTTTTATGATTAATAACAACAAAAAAGTTTATTATTATTATTATTATCATTATTATTTTTATATATGTGTGTGTGTGTGTGTGTGTGTGTGTCAGCCCCACTATGGTTCAGTGGCAGCTCTGCACTGTGGAGCACCTGATGAATTCAGGGTTCGGCCGTCCTTTTCCACGACATGGCCTTCAGCTCCTGTTTTGGTTTTCCAACCACTGTGTGACCTGTGAACTCATTAACTTTGTGGTCATCATGAAGGTAAGTAGTACGTATGCTATTTTTCCCCATGTTTCTCTTATTATTAATAAGTAATTACTATGTTTTGAGGAACACATAATATTAATGGAGATTCTGTTGCCTATATCTTTTAATAGTAATACTGCAGTAATATTGATTGTTTCTGATGAAATTCATGTGTATAAAGAAGAAGAAAGTAAGAAGAAGTAAATAATATGTGGAATGACCGGAGTCTGTCGCCACAGCTGGTGTCTGATTGTCAACCAGAGAAAGGTTTCTATGGTTTCCACCTGTTTGGGAATATTGAAGAACTTCTGCCTGTATTGGAGAGGCGGTCCAAGAGAAAGAAACAGGTTTGTGATGTGTTTTGTTTGCGCATTGTTTGGAAGTATATGTGGAGATTTGTGTTCACAGGGCATAGCATTTGTCATTAAGACTCACCTGGAGCCCCCAAAGGACAACAATACCAAGTTTCTGCTCTGGGCCGCCCCATCTCTGTGTCCCGGGGCATGCTTGTCAAAAAGTAATAACAGTTCGGATGGTATGGCAATTTAATTTCATCTAACTTTAGCATTATGGGCTGCTCATATTTAATAAGTCACAATTAATGCATTTTTTTCCTCCACAGGCCAAAGAAGGCAAACTGATTGTTGTAGCCAGGTCTTGTGCACATTCTTGACACAGCCTGTGGAAACATGTGTATAAAGTGTTCTTTTAATTTTTTTTTACATTTAATTAAATGTTTTTAAATCTCTGTCTGTCTTGGGGATTTATAACAGAAACAAGTTGCATTATGGGAAGTGCTTTTGGAGCCACAATAGTCAATAATCAATCTCAGCTGCTGCTTAAATCTTGAGCATTCTTTTTGTCTCCCCCATTTTTTCATTTTGCAATACTAAAAAGTTGGAGTGACTATTTAAATACTTATTTTTCAACCTAACCCATCCATCCATATTCTCCTCGACGCCCCACTAGCTTACCTTTATTCTCTACATGCCATCTCATTTAAGCCTCTCTGGCTCTCTCTCTCCTTCAAGGTTGCGTACTTTGAAATTGGCAACCTGAACACAAAAACATACCCAGGTGCTGCAAACCTCCCGACATATGTGAGGGAAAATTACGGGCTGGATGGTAACCGTGGTAATTACAATATAGACCGCATCATCATCAGCTACCAGGTGAGAACCAGGGTGGTGGAGACCGTGTACGTCACAGAGCATGATGGAGAAGCCTCCTGGAGGTTCAGCCCTGACAGGACTTTTGAAATCAGCTGTGAGCTGATTCGAGCGCTGCAGAGCCCACAGCTAGATCTCACCACCTTTCTCATCCAGGTGGGCTACTATAGTGGTAACCAGGTGATTCAAGATTACTATATAGGAGAGAGTCACAACCCAGAGCCCTCGGCCCAGCAAATGTTCAACACTGTGCAGACCTACAGTGGATCTACGGCAAGGACGGCGCAAAGTGGTGACTTACGATTCTTCTCAGCAGCCTTCAACCAGCAGCTAGGTGTAAACGTAGAGCCCTTCAGCTATGACCAACAACGGCACTACATCGTCAACGTACACAACTACAGCGGCTTGCAACACACTTACTGGACGCCTGAAACCATCAAGGGATCAGTCGCTTCTTGGAAAAGTTATTTGTCATCTGGGTGGGAGCAGTTTTATGAAGGTAAAGCTGCAGTAACATTCTGTATGTGTCTCACAGTTCTTTTTATTTCTACAGTGGGGTTATTTATGTGTGAGCAAGGTCTCAGTAAGATGCAGATAGTTTTGGTTTTATTTGCTCAGGTTTTCATACATCTGTCTTTCAGATGATCTGCTGCCACCCCAATACAGTGTTGAAAAATTACATTTAATAACAGTAAACTTTATATACATATATACTATATATATCTCAAAGTGCTTTACATTTAAAAAGGAATAAAAACAGAAAACACATTAAGTTCAAAAGCAGGCCGGTAAAGATAAACTAACTAAATTAAAGACATAAAAGGATAAAAGGATATTTAAAAACAGCCTGGGAGATGTTCATCTGTGTGATGCAAGCAGAAGTTGCTATGAAAAGGCTAGGTTAAAGATCTTTTTAAGTAAGATCAACTGAAAACTTTATTATTCTTTTATCAGTTTATTTTTTTTACATAAACATAGATTGGAAATACAACACACACACAGGGCTTATAGACATGCAAATGTGGACAGATGGTGGAGTGATGAACTGCCGTGTAGCAGCTCCCCAGGAGCTGTTAGGGGTAGTGTGCCTTGCTCAATGGCACCTCAGCAGTGGCCCTCCGAACCGTTATCCATGCTGGACTTGAACCAGCCCAAAAATTTAAATAACTTAACAGTGTGTCTTTCCAAAACTGTTGCCACTGAAGTCTGTTGATTATGTAGGGATACAGGCATTATAAAGGTTGGTGCAGATCCTTTTTTTAAATGTCGTTTTCAAAGCTGTGAGCACCACAAACACAATTCCTGAGGCAAGGAGTAAAAATATGAATATCTCAGAAGCTAAAAACCTTAAACCCCAAACCGGTGCACACGTCTATCTCAGTAGACTTGTAGCCAGTGGCGATAAGTGGGGAAATGTTTTAACAATTTGGGCAAATGTACCCTTTAAAGGTAGGAAGTTGAAAAAACTAGAATTCATGCATATATCCACTGCCACTTTAACACAGACTTTGAATCAGGTCTACTGTATAAAATGAATTATGGAAATAATGAGATTTTATTGCTGCTTGAACCTTTGTGAATTTCTCTCTCCAGGTTTTAATAAAGGAGTTAAGAAAAGGAGCGGAGGCAGAGGCATCAGCTTCATCAAGATTCTCCTCGGTGCTGGAGCGCTCTACCTTGCGGCCAAATGTTTCAGCTGGCTGAGGAGCTGGGGGGAGGGGGACATAAATGAAAAAGTTGTCAAGAGGATTCCCTGGAGGGCTCCAAGATATCGGCACACACATCTCATGCTGGATTATGTGTACTAGGATTTTAGGTGTAATGATAGTCCTTATATTCTCTACAGGGATATACTACCTGCCAGCTGTGAGTAATTTGTAATGAACCTGAAATGATTTGGAGTGATGACAGTCTTTCTTGGGTGTGGACTGTCAAAATATAATATTCCATACTGGACTTTTTAATTCTATTTTCCACACTGGAAAAAATCCATTGTAATTTTGATGTAATGATCTTGTGAAGATCTTAATTTTAGAAACATGAAACCGGTCAGTCAAAACTGTTTTAACTAAAGATTGTGATAATGAATTGAATTGAATTGAATTCTTTTCAGTCGTACAGACGTATTGTAAATACTGATATTTCAAATTCATTATATTATTATGAATTGATAATGATTGTTGAAATTGTGCAGTATTTAAAGGGCCAGTAAGTAAGATTTAGTGGCATCTAGTGGCAAAGTTGCAGATTGCAACCATTTGAATACAGCTTAGCTTTCCGTGTGTGTAGTAGAAACTATGGAGGCGGCGAACAAAAGGCCCCATTTGGAGCCAGTGTTTGGTTTGTCCGTTCTGGGCAACTCTAGAAACACGGCGGTTCAATATAGCCTTCTGTAGGTAAAAACGTCTTATTCTAAGATAATGAAAAAACAATACTTGTTATTTTTGGTTAATAACACGCTAATAAAAATTTACTTATGAATATTATATTTCATTTCTGCCAATAGATCCTCCTAAATGTTACACAATGTACCTTTAAGTGTAGGCTACATAGTGTATATGCAGTTCCTGTAAACGTGACACAAATAAGTGAACAGATTTATTTATGTCAGCTATCTGAACTCATCTTACAACCAATGTTGCATGACCTACTGTTTACTCTGATGTGCCTTTATTTGTTCTTCTTCTGTGCTCCAGTAAAGTACACATTGTTGGAAAACAAAATATGCCTTCATATTACACCATCTAACTGCCCCATCCCTCACAGGTTCTGGGCAGGCAACCATGGGTTGCCAGAGAAGAGAAATCCTGAGTGTCTGTCTGCAGCTGCTCTTTGACCTGATCAGTAATATTGTTACTGCCACCACATTAGACTGTTGTTGGGGAGCTATCTGCTGGACAGCTCCAAGCTCTAAATAGTAGAGGATGCTGTTTTAGAGTGTTTAAAGTTTAAAGTGTTTCTGGCAGCAGCAGATGGCAGCATTGAGTGAGAAATCACTTCCAACATGTTTGTCCTCTTGTGATAGTAGTAGACAAAGTGCACAACATTCCCCAGTGTATTTGAAATAATGAGATTATAAAAGTAAATAAAGACTTTGAAAAGAGGGTCTCCAGTGTTTATTCTTTTTTCTTCAAATAAATCATTGTCTGAAGCCAGACAGATCAGTTATAAGCTATTAATAAGAACAACTTTTGGGTTAACAGGTTGAATCCTTTAAATAGTGTTTATCCTTTCTATTTGGTTATAATGCAGTTGAAAAGTTAGTTTATGCATTAATGAATACACTAAAGCTTCTTACTTACTCTGTCTCTCTCTCTCTCTCTCTCTCTCTCTCTCTCCCCCAACTGGTCAAGGCAGATGACCACCCACCTATCGCCGAGCCAAAGGGTCTGTCCTAGGTTTCTGCCTGTTAAAAGGCAGTTTTTCCTTGCCCCCGTTGCCAAGTCTTGGTGGTACTGTTGGGTCTCTGTAATTGTTATAAGGAGTTCGGTCTAGACCTGCTCTATGAGGGTCTGTCCGAGGTTTCTGCCTGTTAAAAGGCAGTTTTTCCTTGCCCCCGTTGCCAAGTGTTCGTGGTTTTTGAACTGAATTGAATTACTTTGTGTTGTAGTGATTAAATCAATAATATTCCAAGTCTCACAGTTAAAGAAAGCAGAATGCCGGAGGAGGATAAACACCAGCCAAAGGGATTTCCACAACATGGCAACCCAGAGGCTGTTTATGGTTTATTCATAAAGCAGCAAATACTAATTTATTAAGCAATACATATATAAATGATACTTGTATATGTGTCTTGCTTTATATTACTTATACAGCTATATAACACATACACACATACATAATTTTATATTATGTGCTATATATCATAGTACTATATTATTACTGTATATTCTGCTTATACATTATATAACACTTACATATAAATACATATAGTATGTATGTTGTACTAATTTGTCATACTCATAGTGTAAATAATATAGACATCATGGTTGCTGGAGTTTCTGGATGTTTTTTTGCACAAATACTTTACACAATACACAATTCTCTTGTACAGTCTATTGTTATATTTATTTTTTACTAATATCCCTCTAATTTTCTTAATTTCTTATTAGTATTTATTGCATTATTCAAATTCCTCTTAGCCTGTCTCTTGTGCGGATGTAACATATCAATTGCTCCCAATCGTACCCTTAATTTAAAGCTGTTAGCAACAATGTAAAAACCTATCATAAAAACTGTCAGATTAGAACTACCACTGAGATTGTAACGGGTTTTAAAACAGATAACTTGAATTATATTCAAGTTCAAGTCTCTACATCCCACCTATGCATGTTGCACACTGGACCACTACTGGCTTTAAACCAGTTATGATGTGATGAAATCCTGCTCACTTGTACATGTGTTAAACTCAGATTTAAGGTGAGCACAGACAATCTTTCTCTCTTCGACAGATGAATGTAAAAATAAACTTAGCACATGCATAATTCTGCACAGTGAAGCTCAAACATCAAGTAACAAGAAGCAAAACACATTAATGAAGTATGTCAGAAGATGCGTATAAATAGTCATGTAAGTAATTTGATCACATATACACTGACTTAAGCAGGGGTGGCATAAAGTATGTGTCTCAGCTTTAAGTAGGCAGAAATATTCAAATAAACTACACGAAAATTACAAGTTTACACCACATGAAATTTTTGCCCAAAACTGCATGGGATAGCATAAAGTGGGCATGTCAAAAAGGGAGACTTGTGGGTACCTTTTAGAACCCCTTTTCATTCAGGTTTCTTGAGGTCAGAGGTCAAGGGATCCCTTTGAAAATGGCCATGCCACTTTTTACATTGCCGAAATTTAGCCTAATTATGGATAAAATATGGTTATTTACAAATTTGGTACCAATAGATGCGCTAGGTCTTCTAGTTTAATATAATACCAGTATCTTCACTCTAGCTTTAAAACAGAGACACTGTGTAGTGGAAGAGGTAAGGAGAATGGGATGACCAATCCAATTTCAGGGGTGGCACTTTGCATTGTGCCATTGCAAAAACACTGAATTGGGTCTGTACCTACTGTATTATATATTATTTAGCAGTAAAGTAAACTTTTACCCTGCTGATGGATTTTGTGGACCAAGAGGAATTACTTTTTTCCTCTAGTGTGGAAGTATGTAGCATTGGATTTAATGAACAAAATAATGAAAAAGACTACATTTGTGAAGATAGTATCGACTAGAATAGCAGAACAGAAACTACATAACCCTCTTTTTGCTTCACTGTTCACTTCATCAGACAGACTGACAGATATACAGGTGTTTGGACTGTAGGCAGACTGAAGAAACTGCGCTGATGGAGCCAGAAGAACAGATATATGTCAACCTAGAGGAGCTGGGTGACTACAGAACTGACCATAGACCAGAGGAAACTGGTAAGCCTGTAAAATACCAGTAGTTTACAGTGTCATGAACTTATAGCTCATGTAGTTTTGAAGAAATCTGAAGCAACCAATACAAATATAAAGACAAAAAATGGAATCACTATTGTAAATACTTGCAATCGTTTACTGCTCCAAAAATCTGGCCCTGTTGTGGACACAAAACTCACCATAGCAGTAAGGATCAGTGACAGATTTATGGGATTGTTTGGATTAAACTACACTGTAAATCCTCATAGAATATATTAATAAAAGCAGTAAGCTAACATAACTTAATACTCCCAAAAATTCAGTCACTCATTCCTATCAAATAAAACCCAGCTCAAAAATGAACTGTTGACATAATAACTCATAGTAAAAGTATTAGTGACTTAGTTCCAGTTCCAAGTTGACTTCTTGTATATCATTACAAAAATGTAAACCTCAAAGCCCAAAATGAATTGGCTACCATTTTGATAATCAATTAAATGCTTAAATTGTCGGAGTTCATGTTCAAGTTCAAGGCAATTGGTTTCCTAAAACAGTTTAAATTGAACTAACTCATCAGGTTTTACAGTGTAAAAAAAAAAAAAAATCTTTAATAGTTATTGCCAAGCATTTTGACAATTGACTTATTTTGAAATTGTTTATACAGAAGATACCAAATATTCCCAATATTCTCAATTCAACTTTACTTATATGTCACCGCTCATACAAACATGCGGCCCAAAGTGATAAAATAATAATGATAATGATAAAAAAACAATATCAGGAACTGAGAGGAGACAAAGGAGATCTTGAGGAAGCTCCCAAAGAAGCGACCTGACACATCACGTAGACAGTAAAACCAAAGTCTGTTTTCAGCCTCGATCAGAAAATAAACTTCTTATTTATTTATTATTATTATTTAATCTTATTCTGACATTGTTTCTGGAGAGAATTTGAGTTTGGTGTGTGTGCGTGTGTTTTTTCATTTTGCAACGTACTGTATATTTGAGGCTGCTCTACATAGAAATGATGCAAGAAACAAGAACCAGAATGCCATTTACCTTACAATATAAACATGATTAGAAACTCTAGAAGTCAGTTTTCTAAATATTTTACACCATCAGTTGAGTACTTTTTAAAAAAAAAATTGGCCTTTTATTGGCTTTATTGATAGACAGCTATAGAGAGACAGGAAAGGTGGGTGGAGATGGAGGGGATGACACGCAGCAAAGGGCCACAGGTCGTTGTATTCGGGTATGTAATGCACTACTGTATGTACACCATAATAATGTTGAGCCTTGCTGCCACCTTGATCTTCTTTAAGGTCTGCAGTAAAACTGAACGACCGTACAACTATTATGTAACAGTTCTAAACAGAAAGGCACCAATGTATCAGAGTCATGTGTAACCTCTTCTACAACAATGTACACCTGCAGAAACCAAGCCTGTGAGAACTGATGCTGTGGCTGGGGAAGAAACTGAAACCTGGCTGCCTTTTAAAGTGACTACAGTTTGTCTAGGACTGCTGTGCTTCCTCCTGCTGACCACAGTCATAGGAGTCAGCGCCCTATGTGAGTATTCAGAGAGAGAAAAGGTGGGGGGGCAGGGGCTGAAAGAGGAAGAAGAGGGGGTAACATTTCAGGCTAAGAGACACTTTTGGTATGTACTGTATGTTTTGCTCTTTTTCTCTCCTCTCAGATGACAGAGACTTTAAACAACTGTCTAGAGACCTGGCCAATCACACAGCAGAGAAAGACCAGCTTCTAGTCAAATACCAGAACCTGACTGATGACAGAGACCACTTACAAACCAGTTTCAAGAATGCAATTCTTGAGCTGAACAAAAAACTCGGTGAGGATTCCTCTCTCACAGATGTCTCAAATATACAGAAGAAATATAGATTACATTTGATATTGTTTTGAGAAGGACGTAGCAGGCATACATATTCTATATATTACATGAACTCCAGCCCCATTGAACCCCAAGAGCAACTGATCCATATAAAATATGTAAGGCACATTTTTCACAATATAGTTTTAAGATTCTTTTTAAAAAGCCTAAATAGGAAGTGACTTAGATGTTTCAGGAGTTTGGCCTATTTATTACTTTAAAAAAGATATATAGGATGTTTAATATTTCTGAAATAATACAATAAACCGATTAAGTAATCTGAGGTTGGTGTAAATAAATTAAAATAGAAAAATCTGGAATTCATCTTTACTTAAGTACTTCATAGATGGCCTATATGCCCAAGAGCTTTATTGCAGTATCATTTATTTACAGTGTTGGGTTAGATTACTTTGAAATGTAGTCAGTAACTGAATACAATTTTAGTAATTAGTAACATAATCTGTCAGATTACATAATAAATGTAATCTACTCTGAATTATTTTGCATGACTTAATAAAAAAGAAATCCAATTTATTATTTTTTCTGTTAAAACCTAAAAAAAATTATATTGCAATTAAATACAATGCATTTTGCATATTCAGCATTTTCTGTGACTGTGGTTAAATCAAATCAAGCTGCTGTTTTTTTAATCCAAGGCCACAATAAATTGCCATATATTAATCATAAAAAATGTAATCAATAAAATATTATATTTATGGAAAATATTCCATAAGGTGACCAGTGTGTGTTTCCTCAGGAACATGTCCTTATGGATGGAGGCAGTTTGGTTGCAGTTGTTACTACTTGGATACAAGAAAGAAAACATGGGCTAACAGTAGACAGACATGTTTGAGCCAAGGAGCAGACCTGGTGATCATTGACAGCCAAGAAGAGATGGTGAGGTTATAGAGAGTGTGTTATAGATGCCTTCTATCCATGTGTGTTTGAATGTGAAGTGATGGAATGATTTCCCCCTCTAAGGTGTTTCTTAACAATCTCGGAGCTTATTTGAAGTTTTGGATTGGTTTAAGTCAGTCATCCACCCATGGATACCTAAGTACATGGGCGTGGGCTAACGGAAGATCACTTGTGACCTCGTAAGTGTTAAAGGATAATTCCAATCTTTTTCCATCCCTTTTGGAAAGTCCAATATTGTTGTATATGTGTATAATGACTGATGTGTTCTCTCTTTATCTGTGTCTCTGTCTTTCTGTGGAATTTGAATGACTCTGTTTCTAGGTACTGGCAAAACCATGACTACTACAGTAGAGGACAGCGTTGTGCAGCTTTTAACAGCTTTAACTCTGACTGGTGGATTAAGTCATGGAGTAGTGAGATCTGTAGTCAGTTACTACAGTGGGTATGTGAGAAACAAGCTCAAACGCCCCTTCTGTCCTAGTAAATCTGTGATTTTAAGAGATGATATTTAACCCAGTAATGTCCACAGTGTCATTTTATCATTTCCTTTAGAGTTGGTTCTAGCTGAGCTAAGCACAGTTCACAGAGTATGGGGCTAAGTCATTAGTGGCTACAGTGTAAGATATATTACTGTAAATTCACAGTAAATTACTGGCTAATAATTAAAGTAAATTCATAGCAGCATACAGTAATTATTAGTAATATACATGAAAATCACAGGAATGTATTGTGTTTCTACAGTAGCCGGTCACAATATACAGTAACTGTAAAAATACAGTAATTTAATGTGGAATTATAAATATGTTATTGTACTAATCATCATAGTTACTGTAAATTCACAATAATTTATAGTTATATTACAGTCATGTATTGTGTTTTCACAGTAACTGGGCACAATATTACTGTAAAAACAAATTTTTTATTGCTAAATTACAGAATGGTGCTGTAACCTAATCACAATAATTACTTATGATTTAACTTGTTTACTGTATTATTACTGCAACTCAGTAGCCAGTATATTCCTGTAAATTTACAGTGTGCATTACATTAAGATACTGTAATTTTACATATAAACTGTTACTTGTTTTACAGCAACGCATTGGCCCATATTTCTGCACATATTTTGTAGATTGAAGGACCACATACATAAATACATATGAGTTTTTAATCCATGCTAGCAGCACAGCGCTGGGGATGGCAGTGTCAGTCTCTTGGTCTACCACTTTGGTCCAGACTGAAACATCTCATCAACTGTGTGCCATGAACTGTTGACATTCATGGTCCACAGTGATCAATCCCACAGACTTTGGTGACCCCCTGACCTTTCCTGTACATCTAACTATTACATGGACTATTACATTTATTACTATGAAATGCTACAGATATTCAGGGTCCCAAGAGGATTATTTTTATTGACTGTGGTGATCCACTGACTTCTCATCAGGTCGAAATATCTACTTAGTAAAATATCTACTGGAGGTTCCATTCCATTCAGGTCAAACTGAGTCAGGATGCTGCTGTTGTGCATGTTGGCTCACTGGAAAGACTTTGCTACACTAAATGAAACATAACCTTAATTAGTGTCACTGGTAATATGCATTTACTGTATTTACCCTAATATTTCATGTCAAAATGACTGCTGTGAAAATAGTCTATAGTATTATAATTTCCAAAATAAAAACACCTGAAAGCACTGTGTGTGTGTGGGCAGTGAACGTGTCACCAGGGGGCAGGAGGGAAGTGTCTCTGCTGAGACCACTTAAACTCTACAACTATCCAGTTGATAGTTGAATTGAAACATTCAGTAAGTGGCTGAGACTATCTGTGGAATTTCCTGGCATTGAACTGTTGCTGCTGATCTTTTTCCTCACCCTTCCTGTGTTCTGTGGGTCTGTTCTTCTAGCTTCCTGCTTTCTATGGAAGATTTCAAAGGCTTAAACTAAAACACTGACTTCCCTGTTAAATGAAAAACATTCACACATTTAATTATGACACGCATGCATACATTTCTTAGTTAGATTTGTTTTAATTCAGCCATTTTAAATCAATCTGTAGGGGCGTACATATATCAGTGGGGCAATAATTAGCATTCAGTTAAATTTGTTTAAATTTCAGCAACTGCATTGTTGACTATCTTTAGACAAACACAACTGCGCCTGGAACAGACAACAACATCTGACTATAAATGCAACTGGAAACATCTTCCACATACCTTCAGAAAATTAAAGCTACAGTATAGTTTATTTTCATAAAAATAACCTTTTGTCATATTTTCCTGTATCCTTATAGTAGTGCACTGATTGGTTGTTTTCTTGCTATGAAGAGCACTACGAGGAGCCAGAGTAGAGTATTTTTCTCATGTACTACTGTCAGGATATAGTGAAAGTTTCAGAAAATATACAAAAAGTTGTTTAATAAACGTTACCTACTGCAGCTTTAATATTAGCTTTGTGTCTACAAGTCTATGGGCGCTGGGAGCACTAATAAAAACTATGTTCACAGTATTAACCTACATAGAACTGTGCAACCTATTGTCTATTGTCCTTCTTGCTCTCCTCTGTATGAATGAAAACCATTTTAGTACAATATCAGCTGCACCTACCTGCAGGCTATCACACAGGAACACCAGATGGTAGTTACAGAGAGCTCTTTAACCTCTACAGCATCAAATTCTCCTACCATCAAATTACTTTGTTGCTATCTCAAAAATAATTAAAGAAATAGTTTCTTTTTTGGACACTGTAAAAAGAAGGAAAATATGTAGAATATAAAATGAACATACCACAGAGTGGAAATTACTTTAAGTGTAATTAATTTCAATAAACGGCATTGTATTGTTTTACATTTTCCATCAGCATCATATTGTCTTTTCACACTTATGTCTAAACAGGTAGGTAGGATGAATATCACCTGGCTCATAGATAGCACAGGGAATCAAAGACATTTATTTATTTTAACACAAGCTTAATGAAATTATTTTTGAAATGAAGTTCCTTCAGTTGCAGTTCCTTCATACTACACACATTGAAAAGATAAGAGAATAAATAACCCTATATACGTTATTTATACATATGTACATACAATGGACCAATTTAAACACATTTTGGACCTTTAAACTCAAACCCAATCAGACATCATTCAATGAATTCTTTAGCTATAAAGTCGGAAAATGGTCAGTGGTCTGCTTTCATACGCAGCATCTTTAATACCTGAGAGGTTTGACAACACAGTTTGGTTTGAAATCGCTGTATGACCTTGAAATGTTTGAATAACTTTTGTATTGCCTACAAACTGTGACAATACTGTATATACAGAATATTGGAATCACTCAGCTTCTCACGTATATGGGCAGTCCATTGTTTAGTCATAAACATGATCAGTGTCTAACCTTCAGTATATGACTCAAGCATCCGATGAGCCTCTAGTTTATCATAGACTGTTGTTAGATTGGAGCGGTCAGCAGGTTCTGATGAATCTGGTAAATGTGCTCCCTGCATGAGAAACACAAACAAGCAATGGCATAGTTATTAAAGTGGGGCTAATTCTTACTGGAAAGTCAACCATCTGGCAGGAAGTGTGGCTGTAGAGCAGTGGTTCTCAACCCTTCTCCTCAAAGAACCTCTTTACTATCACTGAGTAAAGCGACAACACCTGACTAAGTGACCAATTATATACCAATTCAAAGCATAACAATAACAGTACAGAACAACTGATAAACAGTAGGGAACACCATAACATCACATAATAAACGTAAATTTGAATGAGTTTTGAGCAGATTATTTCCTGATCATTTTAGAAACTTTTCATACAACTCTGTCTGTATTTGTTATTTATTTGAATATTTACAAGATTTACATGATTTTATTAAGAACTGTTCAGTTTCCCATAGATACATTTAATTGATCTGGTCGTGTTGTCTTTTGGATGATCAAACCATCTAAGCTTTGTAACGTTTGCAAATGAATGTTAATGGAAATGTTTTGCTTTCCCACGAGACAGCTGGCTGGAATTTCCCCTCCCATCCCACCTCCCTCAGTAAACATGATGAACTGTGTGTAGATAACTAAGCAAACATTGCTAATAAAAGCACTGCTTGGAACAGGATTATCAATGCCATTAAACATCATCTAGGTTGTGTTTGAGTACCAACCTGACTCCCTCTGTCTCCCAATATCTGTATGTCAGACGTACTGTCTGTGTGTCTCTCTGAATCTACAAAAATATAAAGAGTAAGAGACACAACATTAAATCTTAACCTAAATAAATAATGAAGAAAAACTTAAGTCATATGACACTTTTTAAACTATTGTGACAAAATGCTTCACAGTTAAAAATACGATAAAAATACAACAAAGGCTTTTAAATAAATATTTAAATCAAAGAAAAGCAAAAACTGTTAAAGAATATCAGGGCAAGGCCTCAAAAAAACTAATACATAGCCAGACAGCCACTTTTGACTGTCCATCACACTCCCACTCCAATACAGTGGTTGATTCAATACCTGACTTGAATCAATGAGAAGACTTTGAACTAAATATTCAATAAGCTTGGTTAACTCACTGTTTTCAGTACACACAGTAACTCACTGTTTTACACAGTAGTTGAACAAGAATACAGTTATGTTTTACATCTGTGCGATTATTTCTGATATATTGAGCAAATTCGACTGGTCACATGACTGTTTTCCCAAGAACATTACATTTCCATGTAAATGTATTTAAAGATAGACTTTTACATAGAAATTAACATCAGTTAAATTCAAGTCCTTGCCAAGCAAGGTCACACAATACCCATCCACCATATCACTGGCTGGTAAATTTCTCTGTATTTTACAGTCTTCCCAGAAGGCAGGAAGACAAGACGGCACAGATGCTGTGAAAATTAAAGAATAGGCAGGAAGCTGTCTGCTATGTTTACTTTGAGACTGCCCTCACAAGCGGAGGCTGTTTGCTCAAATGTCTCAGGTGACGTCTATTTATGTTTACCTGACAATGACACTTGAAATATGATTGCGAGTCACGAGAAAGGTCAATGTAATGGGGGTGTTACAGCACTGCAAATCCACCACAAATAATGCAGGTGACTCTGGCACAGGTGATGTTGTTTTCATCCTGTTTCTAAAATCTAAATATTACAAGTTTAATGACTATACACAGGCCAGACTTCCCTCTGTTTTGTGTTTTTATGTAGAGAAGAGAAACAGTTCAGGGAAAAAATCACAGGAAAAAACAAAGATAAGGTGAACATCTGAAACAATCATTCTGATTAGTAGGACATGAAAAGCACCAGAGAAAACCAAAGTCAGGGAAGTTCTTGAATGGCCTTTTGAACAACCCAATAATGTCGTGCGAAAGCTCAATTTACATTCTCATCATAGTCAAATGTGGGAAGTACCAGCTGTTCCCTAATCAGGCCGTGGGACTGAATACAACAAAAAGATCCTCTGAGTTGACATGACAGCAGGTATAAAGAGTATCAATGTCATTCCAGTGTCAGATGTTCACAGTAATACTGCAAGATGATACTGGCTACGTAGGTGATGCACAGTCACTCATATACCCACAGCCAGAACAAAGCACACACTCTTCTCTACTACTGCTGCTCTGCATGGAATGGTTACTGATACATTCAAAGCAGGTTATACAAACAAGAACCTAACTGAGACAAATGATCTAATGAGGCTGTGATAAACTGATTGATCCACAATGTTTCAATGCATGCATCTACATCTAAAAGATCTCTATTTTAAATAAAAGATTAGTCCTAATAAAGTTTAGAGATAAATATAACAAAAACTATAGACAAATGTATGCATTCAACTGGGACAAGATTAAAGTGAGATTAAAAGGACAAATACCTGCCTTGTATGTGTGTGGTCGTGGTCTTGATGATTAAGGCAGCAAGTACAACAATCACAGTTAATATGATGGGGATTACAATTGCAGCCAAATCTGTCAAACAAAACACACTCAGTGTCAATGACAAGGGCTTTTAAAATAAGATAATTTAGAATTATAATTAGTCTTACATTGCCGTTTATCATTGTTGGCTGTGCTGACTGTGCCACTGCAGGCTGTGCTAACATTAACTGGAGCAGTCTTCTCTTCAGCAGGGTTGGCAGACACACATCTATAAGAGGAGTTGAAATCCTGCTTGAGTACAGTGAGAGGCAGAGAGAGAGCGGAGCTGCTCTGGTTCACTATTTCCCCGTCTTTGTACCACAGCACTGTCGTCTCTTCAGTACTGGTCACCAAACACAGCAGGATGCAGCTCTCAGTGCTCACACTCACTGACTTCACTGCAGGAAGAGGGACGGGTTCTGGAGAAGAAAATTATAGAGATTAAAAATGAGAAAATATGACAGATGTTAGAAGCCCTAAACGCCACTTTTACTATCTGTTCATAAATGGTAATGACTTTCTTTTTGTGTTCCTCCCAGTGAAAGTCAGCAGGGAAACATTTTCAGAATCTTATTTTTTATATAATTGGTTGTGTGCCATAAAATGCAGCTTGTCAAATATTCTGTGCTCAGAATGTACACAGAGCTACATTAAGGTGTGTTCAGACATGGCACAACTAAACATAGCGAGCAAAGAAACACAAAATAGAAAAGGTTTGGATAAAGCAACAGGTCAGACCCGAGTAAACATCTGTGTGGCTTTTCAATAATGGCGAGAACCGAGGGACAGGTAGCTATGTTTGTTTGGTTCACTTTTGTTTTGGGGGCAGTTTGTTATTTACTATGTAGTATGTATGTTCCCTTAATTTCCATGGTTATGGAACAATTCCCTTAAATAAACTTGAATTAAAATATTCAAACTGTTACTTTTGAATATGAGAGCAGAAGAAACATTTAGGGTTTCATTTTATTCAGTTAAGGATCAAATTCAGCTGTTTAAAATAACTGACTTCATAATAATTCAGCTTTATTCTGAACATGAGAAATTTAGGTAGCCTGTATAATATATATAATATACGAAATATATATAATATACGAATTAACTAGTGCACAGCAGTGTGCATTACCAACTGAGAGAATAACAGTCGTGACATTTTACAAATTTAAAGTTTCCATTCTTTAATTCAGACAATATCCAATATGTAATGCTGTGGTTAAGATTAAGTTAAGATTTTGACACTTTGAATTTTGTGTTGTTTTTTTTTACATATGTATGTATCTTTTGGGCTTTTTGCCTTTATTTATAGGACAGCTGAACAGTGATAAGAAAGGCTGAGAGAGCGAGGGGATGACACAACGCAAAGGGCCACAGGTCAGATTCAAACCCATGTCCACTGTTTTGAAAAAAACAGTAATTTTAATTTCTTTTAAAAAAGAAATTGCCTGCAGTCTATGGCTAAAATGGCAGCTTCGCGCCCCCCCTGGTCGCTTTAGGGGCCTTATGCAACTGCACAGTCTACATAAAGCAAGAAACAGGTCTGGGAGGCAATATGATTCGCTTGCATCCACCACTGGACTTTATGTAATCCTTTAGTTACTTTTAAGGCCAATTTATAAGCTATCTCTTCCTTTAGTATGATATCAATTAATGAGAAGTCAGTGATGGCCATACTTTTTGATGCAGAGTTTGTAGGCTAACAGTAACAACTATGTTAAAGAATACAGTTACATTATCAGAAAACAAAGCCAGTTACTTGCTTCAATATTGACAGAAAGTAACACATGTGAAACAAGCGTTATGTTTGTGGTTCCACACATCCTGTTTCCAAGAAATGTTCTCTAACCTTCTAACAAGGCCACTTACTCTTTTTATGAGCAAGACCTGAGAAACATATCTATCAACATGATGCAGACACAGAGAACCAGAACAATAGAACAATAAAAAGGTTTCCAAATACACAATTTAAGAGTTCTGAATAAGTTATGTTCTGAATATTAAACTTTATTCGGTTGATTTTATTTTGTTTAAAGGTCCAGCGTGTAACATTTAGGAGGTTTTATTATCAGAATAGGTAATTTTTTCATTAGTGTATAATCACCTGAATAAAATAATTGATGTGTTTTCGTTACATTAGAGCTGTTTTTATCTACAAATGCCGTGCATCGCCTTCCATGGTGACCACCATGTTGAACCGCCATGTTTCTACAGTAGCCCAGAACATGCAAACCAAACTCTGACTCCTGTTAGGGCCGTTCATGTTTTTGTTCACGTTTCGAGAAACCACAGTCAGACTTGGAGGGGGAGTGGGAAGCGACTACCTACACTTCTTTTTTCATATTTAGTCATATTTTCCTGGCCATTTGGCATAGATACATTCTTATAAGACAACCAGAAAAGGTGGATGTTGTCATTGTATTTCTGTTTTTTTTCCCTTGCCTTGACCAGTGGTTCCCAACCGTTTTCCATAAGGGACCCCTTTTCTTTCACAGAGTATATATAGATATACTATATTTATATTCAAATGTGAGGAGTTGAACATTATTTTACCAGTACAGTGCTGTTTGTTCATAATGGGTTAATGGGCTTCTGGTATTGCTGTTTGCAGCGTTGCCCATTGGGAGTGCTGTTTGGTTTACATGCCTGTTTGGAATGATTCCTTCATAGTTAGATGATGATACAGTGCCATCAACTTGCCAAATGTCACTAAATCATGGACAATCATTGTAGGTATAGTCAAATGTAACATATGTTTATAGTGCCACCATCTGGCCAAACTGTGCCAAATTCAGCACTGCACTCCCATGGACCGTCAGCATTACACCCGCCAAGTCTGAAGACGATAGGATGAACGGCTCAAGAGCTATGCAGAGACTTTTCCTCCCAGTTCCAGTAATTTACAGAGAAACTGACAACAAAAGTGAGTAAGTTAAGCCTTTACCTTCTGTAAATACATGTCTGAAGAAAAAGGTCATTACTGTGGGTGGCTCCATCAGGGGGCACCAGGGGGCAGTGCCTCCCAACTTCAGTCACCAACACCGATAAACAGAAACAAGTTCACGGCCAAGGGTTAATGAAGGTTAGCGGATTCTCCTAACACTCCTCTTAATGCTACATCCTCCTGGGCTAACGGTGCTGTTGGGCCTGACACCCCTACGGATGATGTAGGAGAAAATATGCTGAAACAGGTCAATCTCCACCCCCACCGTACAAGTAAGAAGAGATGTTTTCTTACTGCCTGCTACCAGATGGACTGGCTGGAGACTCCATGAAAGCGGATGTGGCTTTCTGTCATCTGGATGCATTTCAGTCACTGTAAAATATATGTGTTCTTCCATTTGATTACACCTAACTGATTTCACTTCCTGTTTTGAGTCAGAATAATAAAAAGTGGCTCTACCACACATACATAAATACTGTCCTAAACAATAACTACATAAAAGTCTCTGGAACAGTTACAGGTTTCTGTTACAAACACCTAACGGCAAGGGTTCCAGTGGGAATTCCCATCCCAACTGAATGCACCATAAAACACTGACACCTGTCTCTATATTGAAACTAACTTTATGACTAACTGGTGGTTTGGCAAAGTTCAAAGTGGTGAAACTGTTTAACAAAATTTGGAATTAGAAAAATAATAATAATAATAATATTCATAATATTAAACTATTTGGTTGGTTTTATGTTGTCTAAAGGTCATTTAATAGCCTGCTGCTATTAAAGGACCAGTGTGTAGAATTTATGAGGATCTACTGGCAAAAATTGAATATAATATTGTCTATGCTGTAGATAGGGCTGTTTTTTTTTTACTTAAAAAGTTGTCAGTTTACCCCCCATATGGCTCAACTCATATGGCCCCAGTTGAGTCAGAGGTACACATTTAAGTCATATTTTCCTGGCCCTTTGTTATAGACACATTCTTATACAACCACCAGAAAGGGTAGATGTTGTCATTGTATTTCCATCTCATTTTTCCTTGCCTAGAGGACAACATGAGAAAAAAATGGCTCATCTTACCCCATTACTCCCCTATGCTAAAAATATAATACTAAAAACAAAATATAATACAAAAAAGTCACATGCCAGCAAAAAAGCTACTTAACTGAGTTTACTGCAAAATGGGCCCACTTGTTCACATGTAAGCTAGACCAAAAAACATAAAATGCCCCTGTATTCATGTAAAGTGCAAGCATACTGTCGCTAACAAGTTAAAACATTTTAGTTTTGTTGGTGGAGCTAGTCAGTGTCATGCTTAAGTGTGGCCATGGTGATTCTTCCTCTGAGATTCAGGAAGTTTATCCATGATGACGCTGCTGTGTGGGCACACCAACACCTGACCTTTTGCACATACACTACAAAAAGGTCTAGTGTGTTGGTGGCTGTCTGATGAATGCATAGCCTGGGCATGCTCACATCAGTCAGTTCAATTACAGTATAAATAAATAAAAATAAAAATTCCTTTCATTTTATGGACTCAAATAATTTGCAGCAAGAGTAGTTAACAACACAAAAATGTCAAAAAGGTATTGAATCACTTTAACTGCATCTCTTTGTAAACATGAATATAGTTGAACTACCAGCAAGCTACTGCAAAATGTAAGTTTACATAATTAAAGTTGTGTAAGCAGTAAAAGAACTCCCACAGAACCCACAGAGCAGCAGCAAGAGCTCTGATTGGCCAGTGGTTACGTGTTGGCAAGAATCTGTCCAATCAGACTTCCTGTTTCCTCTCTGTGGGCTGAAGCAATCGTGTAACGGAAACTGCCAATTCAAAAAGCAGGAAACTGAGATGGAATATGGTAGGCGACACATAAAGATAATAGATGTCAAAAGAGCATTTTGTCTTTTAAAGATTTATAAACATCATTAGTTCTAGAGCAATACTTACATTCATTCTAATGCAATAATTATTGTGCAATAACACACCTCACTCTAGAATCATAAAGCACATAAGTTACCATGGAGGTTGGAGAAACCAATGTGTCCAAATTACTTAAACCTGGTTCCACCTGGTAAGCCAGAATGCTTTAATCACAAGCCAGGCTTAAGCAATTGGATAAATGCACGTTCACAGCTTTCTTCAACAGTCCACAAAGTTGATCACAGGTTTACTGATGTTGAAATGGATTGAAATGTCACATAAAACCCTAATTCTTAAAAATGGAATGTAAAGCATATCTGTGTGTGTGTGCTGCTGTGGTAGAACACAGAGATAAAGCAGGGCATATGACATCAGACAGACTGTTACTAACATTCATAGGCTATTAACAACTGCTCTTAACTGAAACCATCGTAATTATAGCATTTAAGGAGGTACCTGCCCTTTGCACAAATGAACAGTTGTACACTGTGCCTTAAAAGCGAATAGTGGAGGTTAATATATTACTCAGGACATTAGTTTTGTTGTTTTAGGAAATTCATTTAGAAACAATGTTTGAAAAATTTTTTAAGTGATGAAAACTTTTATCTTTTATGTTTTTTTTCTGTCTTTTATGCCTTTAATGGATACTGACAGCCAGAGGTAGACAGGCATGGAGACAGAAAGAGAAAGAGAGGGGATGAATGCAGAAAAGGTCCACAGGCTGGCTGGACTCAACCCCAGGCCACTGCGTTAAGGACCTTGGTAGATGGGGCACACACTCTACCAGCTGATATAGGGGCGCACAAAGTGATGAAAGGTTTTTTACTCATGCGGCTTTTAATATCAGAGGCCTCTATATATAGTGTTCATGAACACAATATAACAGCAACAATTACACTACGTGCCACATTCACCCTTTCACACACATTCACTCAGTGATGGCAAAGCCCATCGTAACAAAAACTAAGTCATTCATACACATTCACACACCGATGCTATGCATCGGGAGCAATTTGGGATTCAGTATCTTGCTCAAACACCCTTTCACACACATTCACTCAGTGATGGCAAAGTCCATCGAACAGAAACTAACACATTCACATTCACTCAGTGATGGCAAAGTCATCGAACAGAAACTAACTCATTCATACACATTCACACATGATGCACAGCATCAGGAGCAATTCGGGGTTCAGTGTCTTGCTCAAGGATACTTCCACATGCGGCAGGAGGAGCCGGGGATTGAACCAACAACCTTCTGATTAGGGGATGACCCGTTCTTCCTCTGAGCCACAGCCAATAGTCGCAATGCTAAAATAATAACAGTAGGCTACTCAACTGAATGTCAGTAGTCCTACCTGTGGTATTTCATTGTTAAAATAATAACGGTAATATACAGCCTACCTGTAGTATTTAATACAGTCTAATAAAAATAATGCAAATACAGACGTAAGAACATGAAATTAGTGTAAGAAACAAATTGGATAAGGCACGAGGATTCATCAGACCTGGTTGATAGTCTGATCTGGAGCAGGCTAGCTGCTCAGAATAACTTAAGCTTTCATGAGAGCAAGTCATGGCTGAACTCAGCCAGGATAACTGGAAAATCCCAGCTTAATCCGCTATCTAGGTTTTGTGACCCTCAGGAGTAGTGTATTCTGCACAATGTCAATAAAGGCTTTCTGTTTCTGTTCCATTCCAAACTTCATTTTGCTGATTTGCTGATTCAGGCTCCGTATTCTCATATCAAGAAACCTGCTTAGGTGACCCACCTCTAGATCAAGTGCAACGTCAATGAAAAAGGGCGGAGTGGGATATAATGACATAGGAAAACGGAATCTAGACCTGAGTTACGATGACACCTCAGATTTAGAGACAAATAGAGATGCTGCTTTTAAACTCAGAATGTTAACACAATCTCCATCCCTTTGTGCATGTGGGTGACAGTCGTGTTTTCAGTTAGTATTAAGATCAAAGTTATTGGTGGGGTGTTCTACAGGATTTCCACAAGTTATTATAGATATTGTATATCTGAAGTAGTTGAATACAAGATCGCTATGGTAATACAGCACACAGTGATCAATAGTAATTACACAGTAATTAAACAGGTACTTTTAATACATTTAGAAGACATCTGTGGGACCATGATAACTGGTAGAAACTGGTAAAAAATAATAACAAAAGGTAAAAAATATGACTCACCATACACTGTGAGGTGATAGGTTGTAATGGACACTCTTCCTGTTTTAGAGTCAATCTTATAAATCCCTGAGTCGTTCCTCTGCAGTCCTGTGATTGTAAACAGTCCAGTGCTATTGTCCCACAGAACTTTGTCCTCATATATCCTGATTTCCCTGTGGAACACCATAGCAACAGTCTTTCCTTCAAAGGAGAGAAATCCCTCCTCCACCACAGGGTCAGGTAGAGTGATGGATCCTCCCTCAGTGCCTGTCAGCTTCTTCACTTCCTCAGTAGCAGATGAGCTTATCACTGTAAAACACAAAGAGAAACAACAGTTAGCAGAGATGTACAATGTGGAGCTGACCCACTGACGATGAATAATAACTATCACAGCCTTATACAATACTGTATAGCCCTACCCACGTGTATACAATTCCTTCAAGTGACTAACTGTTTCACTCAGTGATGGCAAAGTCCATCGAACAGAAACTAACTCATTCATCATTCATACACATTCACACACCGATGCTATGCATCGGGAGCAATTTGGGGTTCAGTATCTTGCTACTGGATACTTCGACAAGTGGCATATATATATATATATATATATATTGTACATACAACATATATACATACATGTAATATATTAAGAACATATAGAAATATATACAGAAATAAATATATAAACACAAGGTAAAATATGTATATATATTTCTATGTATATTTATATATATATGTATCAGTAGAGATCCACAGATTTTCTCTCCTTCTGATACTGGATGTTTCAAACTAAACATTTACAATAAATGCATCTTAGATATATTTCAAAGGCACAAACAGAGTTAAACCTTTCTTGATGAAACAACACTGCAACAAACAGCCCTGTTGCTCCTTGACCCATAGCTGCAGCCACAGTGGCTGCAGGGTTTTTTGCATTATATTTGTTTCTGTCAGACCTACAACCACACTGGGCACCAAACACTTTGCTTTCGTTTAGCAGGACACATGATGTGAGGAGGCAGCATCATAGGATAAAAAATATCATATAGCAATTATTTTGACAGATATTGCGATATGCTTCACAATTAGTGTCATTTTTAAAGAAATATTAAAACCATGACAATGTGACATTTTTTTGGGGTCTGTAAAACATTTTTTTTAAACTCTGGAGAACAAGATTTGTAGGTCAGGGAATCTCTGCAGCACTTTACAACTTTATTATAATGCTGTATTTTTTTTGTTGTTGCTTTTTTATGCCAATATTTGATAGGACAGGTGAAGATGCTTGGTTTGAACCCGAACCAAGGACTCAGGATACATGGGGTGCACCCCATTATAATGCTGCTTTAACACACATTTTACTTTTTTTTTTAAACTGCTGCTTCTGCAATTTGCACATTGCAGTTGGCCATATTGCAATTTTAATAATATTGTGATTTACTGTGCAGCCCTAGTGCAGACAATGTTGACAGGAGAGACAGACACACACTCATGCACACAGAGAAAGAGGGAGAGAGACAGAGTTAATTACTGACGGTAATACGCACAGTAAAAGGAAATAGAGGAACAGAGTTCAGTAAGCACAATATACAGTACTCCTTTGTCATTCAGGGACAAAAAGTACCAGACTTCCTTAAAAGATTGAATTGTTGAGTCAGGGGAAACTTTATCAATTTTGTGAGACAGTGTTTATGTCAAATTCTTAGTTATTCATCCCACCTCGTAAATTCGGCAAATACCTAAAATTCCAACTTTTGTTTTCAATCTTTGTTTTCTTCATTTGTCTTTTGGCAGCGCGGGAGGAATCCTTGTGTTTTGGAGACATTAGCAGCAGCCAGTCTTTCTTTCCTTATGAGTTCTTTTGATAATCATTCACTTAGCCAGCTTTCCACCCATGGTTGTATTAATTTCCACCAATTGTTTTGTTTGTTGTTTGTTTGTGGGGCGGCTGTGGCACAGAGGCAGAGCGGGTCGTCCCCTAATCGGAAGGTTGTTGGTTCGATCCCTGGCTCCTGGTGCCACATGTCAAAGTATCCTTGAGCAAGTTACTGAACTCCGAATTGCTCCCGATGCTATGCATTGTGTGTGAATGTGTGTGAATATCTATGAATGCATTAGTTTCTGTTTGATGGGCTTTGACATATGTGTGTGAAAGGGTGAATGTGGCACGTAGTGTAAAAGCGCTTTGAGTGGTCGGAAGACTAGAAAGGCGCTATACAAGTACAGGTCCATTTTCCTTTATATCCTTAACTCTGGGCCTTTAATATACAGCAGTAGCCTCTATTGCAGTATGTTAATATCTATAATATCAATACTGAACTTAAACATCTCCTCCAGATGTATTAAGACATATACAAATAGTCTGCTTGGGACAATTATGTGTTTTTTTCACAAAAAAAGTTATTTACACATTTAAATCTTTAAAAAACTTCTTATACCTCATTAAATATTCCAGAGAGTGAGCGCCTTAACCAACATGCTCGGTCCAACATTTACTGACAGGATGAAAGGTGCTTTTACTTCAGTATTTGCATATTGTTTTTTCCCTCTGTTGTCCTTATCTGCCCTCACTGCTTATGCCAGGAGCCAGCCCTGATTAAACCTCTATTGGTGCTGTGTATTGTATGAATCTTACGGTATGGAAAAGAGACCAGACTAAATTCATATACAGTAATTCAGAAGTGCTTAAAAGACTGAAAGACTTTAGCCATCTTCTATGCAGTGGTCTGCTGGAGAGGGGGCAGTACGGACAGGGACAGAAAGACACTGAATAAACTGATCAGGAGAGTGAGCTCTGTCCTGGACTGTCTTCTGGACTCCATAGAGGATGTGGGTGAGAGGAGGATGTTAGTGAAGCTGACATCCATCATGGAAAACACCTCTCACCCCCTACATGACACTGTGGGGTCCCCGAGTAGCTCCTTCAGCAGTAGACTGTTAAACCCACGGTGTAAGAAGGAGAGGTTCCGATTATGATCATGTTGTAGTTACCATACCATAGCTTTACCCCTTTACCACAGCTTTTTTATATCTGTAATTATTTATTTCACGTAAATGCTGCTGTGACAAGGGAATTTCCCCGTTGTGGGATTAATAAAGTAATAAAATAAAATAAATAAATAAATGCTTTTGATACCATCAACTTGTCACTGTGTACAGTAAACAGTTGGATGGAAAAACCCTGCAGTGTTTTACAAGCTGGTTGCTATGACATGTTAATCTGCCAGTAGCCCAAAACGGACAAACCAGTCACTGGCTCCAGACAGGGCCTTTTGCCTTTTTTTGCCTTTTTTGCTGCCACCGTAGTTTCCCCTAAATGCTTCACAGCCCATTCCCATTCCCAGGTCATCAAATACAGACACCAGCAGTGTTCAGTTAGTTGAAATCTGAACCTTCATCACTAGATGCCACTAAATCCTATACACTGGTCCTTTAAAGCAACATTATGTAACGTTAATAGTAGTAATTCAACAGGGTGTATCACTGTGTACAGTAAACAGTTGGGTGGAATAACTCTGTCGTCAGTCAACAGTAGTTAAGAGGTTTCCTTAGTGCCTTAGTTTAAAGCTAGCAGGTCATGCAGAAAGCCATTCATACACGCTGTATAATATAATATTTTTATTTTTTGTTGTATAATTAGTTAGTTCTAGGATAATTTCTCTTTCTTTGTCTGATGGAGGATCTGTTGGCAGAAATAACTTCTACTATTCTTACTTTTGGTTAGCACACTGCAAACTGAACAAGTCTAAATAATCTTTAATTGAAGCCACAGCCTGAGAGAATGTTTTTAACACACTAAATGTATCTTTAACGTCATGTTGAAGCAAATCCAGCGTGCGTCTTGGGCAGACTCCAGAAATGTGCATCTTTCATAACTTGTTCAGTTCAATTCGAGCTATATTTCTAAACATCAATCCGCCAGAATATTGTGAAAACTTTTTTGATAACTTTGCCAAACGACTATCAACCAGCAACAACTCTTCGGACCTCTCTGACATACTGTGTCAGTGCACACAAATGCGTTGATGGGTTATCTGTTAATCAATTTAGCTCTCTCTGCATTACTCTCTCCCTCTCTAGTTTCAGACATACAGCAAGCTGAGGTGGACAAAGTGCATCAGTGATTTAGTTCGATACTCACCAATAAAAAGGAAAACAATCCTCATCTGTTCGTCCATCAGACTTAAATAGAGACAGACATCACGGTATAATCCTGCTTCTGATCGAGTGCAGACAGACACAAAGCTTTAGCTCCTCCCAGAAACTTGTAACTACAGCTAGTGTGTATATATACATAGAATATGTCACAGACATGGAAAAAAATTAATAAATGTGTTTTATAAACCCAACACCTCCTATATCGGATTGAGATTAAAAGCACTCTAACGTTTTTGCTAATGGTGCAGTGGCATGACTTTAAAGGCATTCGTAATGTCTGCTCTTCCCTCTTACATGCAACTTACTCTGAAGATGGAGAAGGGTGATTTTAACAATTACCTAACATTACATTACATTACATTACTTTTTATCCTCTTCGGAAAGAAGATCCTCTGATACTTCTGGCTCTTTAAAAGACGACTGCTGGTTTTTACAGACGATGGACAATAATAGTAGTAGTAATAATAATAAGTTAGATGTTCTTTTATTTATCCTGCGTAGGAGAAATTCAAGTTAGACACAGCAGCACAGGGGAATTTAGTACAAAGAGTACAGAAGTTTAAAAGTACAAAAAGAATAAAAAAATAAGAATATTAGTAAATATAAGACTATAAATAAAAAATATATACACCATATGTAATAATAATATAGTAAGTGGTGCGCAAAATATTTTGAGCAGTGTATAACTAAAAAACTAAACTGTACATAGATAAGATAATAGTTTGTGCAAATAGTTTGTGTGTTTAACCAGTCTTTGTCTGCGGGGGTGGGAGGTACTAGGTGCTGTGGCATTGTGAAGTCTGATGGCTGATGGTACAAACAGCCTCCAAACCTCTTTGAGGCTCAGGGCTGGATCAGTCTGTGGCTTCTCAATTACAGCCTCCACCCGGTCCAGCTCCATCCCAACCACCGAGTTGGCCTTCTTCAGCAGCTTTCTCAGCTTGTTGGCACCATAGATCCCGATGCCTCCTTCCCAGCACACCACAGCATAGAAGATGATTTGACCACTACACACTGGTAGAACATCTGTAGTAGCCGAGTGCACCTCTGTCAAAGTCCACCACCAGCTCCCTGTGTTGAGCTGTAGGTGGTTTCTGTCGAACTATCCAATGTTAAGTTCTCGATCAGGTCTCTGTACTCCTCCTCCGTATCATCTGAGACACAGCCGACAATGGAGGAGTCATCAGAGAACTTCTTTAGGTGGCACGCTCCAGAGTTGAAACAGAAATCAGAGGTTTAGAGGGTGAAAAGAAACAGTGACAATACAGTTCCTTGGGGTGTGCCAGTGCTGTGCAGCCTGACATATTGTGGTGTGATTACTGACCAATTTTGAAGTAGATCCGATAAATTCCCTAAGAGGAGTTCGTTCAAATACAAGGCGAAAAATTCACAGAAAATGAGCACGGAATTCAAAATAGCCAACTTTGACGGCACGCCACGGACACGCACTTCAATGTACATGCACAAATAGCACAACTTTCAATCAGCAACATACTTTGACTGTAAAGCAGATCTGATGAATTCGTTGAAATACAACAACTTCCCGTGGGGTTTGGGGTATGGGTCCAAGAGGCTTTTTTGTATGTCTTGGCACGTTACACGTGCCTACCGAGTTTCATACATATCGGTGAAAAGTGGCGCCGGGGCTGCTTTTTTTGATCCTGTAGGGGGCGTTACAAACACAATTTTTGGTATGTGAGCTCATATTCATAACTATTACGGTCTCCGCACAGTGATTTACCCTGCCACCAGAGTGCCACCTAGTGGCCGGCCCGAAAGCGATGCAAAGAATATCCAATTTTTCACCAGGCCAGAGTTTTCATATATGTTCAGGGGGGCAAAAACGCAGTCGAATGCGCTAAAAATAATAATAGGTAAGAAGAAACATAGCAAATACAATAGGGACCTCCAGCGGTCGCTGGCTCAGCATCATCATTGAGATTATCATCTGTAGCAGCCCCAGCCTCCCCATGGAAACCCTTTTTTGTTTAATTAAGTTATTGCCATGGGTATAAATAAAAACTCCAGCCAGAACAGGATGTAGCGGTTTTGAGTCAGTCTTAAGTACAGGGCCACTAGGAGAGTCTGAATTTGCAGTGATGGTTGAGGAGTTGGCACTCAGACAAGAGCAAACACATGCATCCTGCTTGATTTCCTGAACATGAAGCTCTTATAAAGTTGAGAGCTGAAACAAAAAGACAATGTTCAAAATACATTTATCTATACAGACATATAAAACATAAAAAATGCGTGAATTAATAAAGAAAACAGTGTCAATATATAGGCAGACAACAATAATATTTTCATAGAGTAAAACACACATCAGATCAGAAAGACTTTTGTGGCACATTGGTTGTGGCTCTCTTCTACTGTAGGATAAATGGCTTAAGTTAGTCCATTATGATTCTGCACTTCCACCTTTTAGGTTTGATGGTCTCACTGGGGTCAGAGTTTATATGGGGCTTGCCAATGTTAATGTGCAAGTAAATAATTTTCAACCTTGTATTGTAGGTAAGTATCATGCTTTACAGTTTAAAAAAACTAACTCTTGTACAGCTACATTTGAAGGACCACCTTCTGCAGACGTCAAGCATGCAGCATGGTGTGTTCTTGTGGTTGAGAGCTGTCTGTCACTAAAGGAAAAGCAGATACCTCTTCCTGTTGTGCTTGAACTAGTTAGATCAAAGAGCTGTACTGTTGCTGTCCAGCCATTCCAGCCATCTGGTCTACCACATTCTGACATATATATGAGTTAATGCACACCAGAGAGAGCATCAACCCCCGACAACTACACGTAGCTCGTTTCATTTCCACAGAAACTGACCACAAAGGAAGGTTATCTGTCAGCTTCTCACACTTACAATTGTGTGTTCTGTTATACAAATAACCACCCAGTTTTAGAACTTAAAGCATTTAGAGACTAACCTGTGAGTCTATTCAAGGACTGGATGTTTGCAAGTATGATACTGGGTTGATAATGGGCCTGAGATTTTGGTCTACTTTGAACTCCAACTTGCTTTCCTCTGTATTTCTTCTTATGGCGTCCTGATTGTCAAGGCAGACGACCACCCACCTAGAGGTCACCTTGAAGACAAAGTTGCATTTGCTCTACATGACACACATAGTAGGCTACAGTTGTGTGTCTATTATTAAAATGTGTACTTGTAATGCAGATGGGGCTTTTGTTGGAACAGGATGCTGATAAGACCTAAACAGAAAAGAGACAGTTGACAGTATATTCATTGATTTAAAATCAATAAACAAGTGGAAAACACTAAAACTTAAGATGACACGAGAGACACATTGCAGCACGAGTACTGACAGGAACTAGGAAAAGAGATCACATCTCTCCTGTTCTAGCTTC
>JAGRRF010007494.1:2671723-2689671 GCA_019097615.1 Morone chrysops
AATGATTCCTCTCCAGAACCCGTCCCTCTTCCTGCAGTGAAGTCAGTGAGTGTGAGCACTGAGAGCTGCACCCTGCTGTGTTTGGTGACCAGTACTGAAGGGACGACAGTGCTGTGGTACAAAGACGGGGAAATAGTGAACCAGAGCAGCTCCGCTCTCTGTCTGCCTCTCACTGTACTCAAGCAGGATTTCAACTCCTCTTATAGATGTGTGTCTGCCAACCCTGCTGAAGAGAAGACTGCTCCAGTTAATGTTAGCACAGCCTGCAGGGGACAAACAGACAGCACAAGTAAGACTGTTTCACTGAGAATATGAACACAGAGGAGTCATAGTGTTGTTTTACTGATGATGGTAAATGTTTCTGACAGGTAGCAGCAACAGACAGTGCTGGTGGTGGGTCCGGATTCTTGTGGTTGTGGGTGCTGTTGTTGTTTACATCATTTTCACAAATGTAAAGAGAGAGAGAGAGAGAGAGAGAGAGAGAGAGAGAGAGATGCTCCATCCACTCTACACTGAGGTCAGTACACACACTGCACATAATAACAAATAACATACATACTGTGTTTTATATAACATACTATCTTTCTGTATATTCTGTCCCATCTCCACAGGTCCCAGTGAAACCACTGTATGCTACCTGCCCTGCACCAAACCAATAAATGATAAAGTTAGCACGTAGCTGGTTAAGACCAGATAAACCAGCTAACCAGAAACAGAGCAGGAAATGAATGCAGATGTTGCTTTGTGTGTGCTCAATGTGTAAATCTACAATGTAAGCTTTCCAACATCCGCAGTGTAACTTATAATGCTGTTGGCCTGCTGGGACAGGTCAAAGGGAGTTCAATTAAACAATAAACAATGGTAAAATAAAAACTACAATAAATGTCAAAGAAGTTATTTAACTGCTTGAATCTCTGTGTAAAAATGTAGTTGAACTACCAGCAAAAAGTGTACTGAATATATCAGAGTTTACATAACACCAAGGGTCAGGTGAAACAACTTCTCCAAAAAGGAGTTAAGTGCTTTTCAAGCCAGACTCTCATAACTCAAGAAAATAATAAAAAGCTTCTAGAAAATTGCATAGTGATATAAAATGTGCAGAAAATGTATTTTAACAGTCCAAATAATATTGACAAAGTGGAAGCAGCTAAATTGACAGACTTTAATTGATTAGTAAAACTTTCTTTGGGCAGGTGGGGTTGCACTGAAGTACTTGTAAAATCACAGTTATGACCCTGCATGTATTATAAATGCTTATAGTGTAAAATATAAATATCAAACAGAATATATGATGACATCTGTCTTATAGTGCATTAAAAAAAATATATAAAAAAACCCCAAATTAACTAGAGGACTAGAGGAATGGAGAAGAACAGGACACCCTCACTCCAGCATCATTCTGAGCAGTGTGTATTATAATGTGCATATTGTTATGATATTCCAGTTCAGAAGAAAAAACGTATTATTAGGGCATCACTAATTTTGACAGATGATCATACTAATAAACAATTTAAATAAGTTTAAAACAAACAAAACATTGGACACGAGAGATCAATACAATCAAATGAATGTCTTAAAACACACTTGGAATGGAAAATAGGAAGAGAATGATGAATGATAAAATAATTCCTATACACTGTACTGCAGGCAGTAGTGACCCACACCATCAGTGGGGTGTTTATACTAATGAAAAACGTCTATGGAGGACAGGAGGAAGCATAATTAGTACAATCTATTCATACCGTAAACTGATTTATGCCATTTCAAATTAAAAGTCCTGTTCTACAGCCACAAAGAGCATCTGACCCCCCCACCCCCCACACACGTCTTACACTTATGTTTGACTTTGTCTTTATTCCTACAATTACAATCTACAGAAGAATTGTGATTTTAAGATAAAAATGAAGCTTAAAAAAGGGCCACCTTTCTGATCGGAGAAAAACCTACTTTTAAACAATGTGAGTGACCTGTATATCAACAGGTTTTTGGATATATGTAAATGTTGCAATGCTGAACTTTTCAAGAAAGTGGTCGAACTAATGAAAGAGGGAAGCTCTGTTCACATGGTCGAACAGGTCACAGGTCTTTGTGCTTTGTGCTTTGTATGCCTTTATTTGACAGGACAGGTGAAAATTGACAGAAAAAGGGCGAGAGAAAGAGGCGGGGCCACTTGCAGCTAACGGCCACAGGTTGGAATCAAACTCAGGCCACTGCGGTACGGACTAGTGTGTGCCCTGGAAAAATCCTCTTTTGATGCAAGGAGGAAAAATGTCTCAAGCAGTTGTTCCACTTTTACCGTGAGAGCAACATGAAGCCAAAGAGGATACTACTTAAATGTAACACATAAAACATAAAGGCGCATGCAATGTTTCAATTTCCCTTTTTCTGACCAGGTTGCTGCATTCTTAGCTTCTTTAACTTAAGCTACTCAACCTAATTTTGGTTGCTTTGTGTGTTTTAAAGGATGAGGATTACCACAGCAGCGTATGATCAATACTCATCATCACAGATTTCCCTTGCCTTTAACCCGATCTCGTTGCAAAGGAACGGATCGTTGCTAGAGAAGACTGTGATCATGATCAAACTTGCTTCTGCTCCTTTCTTTCGCACCATGTCGATGAGGTCTCGAGCTTTATCTGCTCTGTTTTTTACTATGGTTGCCTCGAACTCAGCATCATTTATGACCCTGTGGCTCAGAAGTTGATCCAGCATTACGTTCAGAACAGGATAAGACACTCTGTCGATGAAGGGGGACCGGGCGATTCTTAGCTTCTCTTCTGCTGAGACGTCACTGCTTATCATTGGCAGTTTTCCCAATGGAGCCAGATATGTAGATAAACCTGGAAAAATAATTTGATTCAACAAATCGGATTGTTATTCTACAATAACATTATCATTGTAGGGCTTACAGAGACAGACCTTATTGTGAAAGAGTAAGATCCTTTTAACTCATAACATCTCAACACTTGACAAAAACAAAAATTAAACTCACCAAAATGTCTAGGTTTCTCTTTCCACTGTTCCAACAATCACCCACGTTGAGTTATATGTGAAAATATTGGTGCTCTACATGCATTTTCTCCCCACTGCCTCGCTTATGCCCAACCTCTCAATATTTGATTTTTAACTGTATTTTTCAGAAATGAATGTCTACATTAAAGGAATATTAAGAAGTGTATCAGATTGCATTGTATCGCATCCAATTGTTCCATATTGGAATGCATCGTCCCTGAATCGTATCATAGCCCATGTATCTAGATACGCATCAGATCATCTCAGAAGGGAGAGATGCACACCCATAGTAACTACAGCAATTGTGCATTGGGTTTTGAGCACTGCCAATTAGCAGGTGAACTATACTCAATACTGTCATTTATAAAGAGGATCAGAAATTTCCTGTAAAAGCTGGCCCTGTCAACATGGATGTACGAACTACCACAGCATTATTTATATATAACATACTGGAGTTAGAAGGATTTCTAAGCTGATACTAATCTACAAAATATGCGTATTATGTCTGTGTTCTAATAAATTTTAACTCTCTCTAATTGTGCAGTTGCCTGACGTCTCCCCCCATCAGTCTGAAAACCTCTGAGTGACGTGGTCCTTACAGCGCAGATGAACCTCATGCTCCCAGACGTTCATCTTGTCTGGATCTTGCACCATCATAGTCACCTCCGGAGTGGTCACCGTCAGGTTGATCTCAAAGGTTGCGTGGTAATTTGGTCCGTAATTATCAAAAAAATCTGCACGCTGAAACAAAATGTACACACGTCATTTTGCAGACGGACTGCTTTCAGACATTCGCTGGCAGCAGAAGTTGTGTCTGATACTCACTGCAGGCTGGATTTTATGTTCCTCTCGGTTACTTTTGAGGCTGTAATATTTGCCCATATGGAGGAGACAGTGGGATGGCACCTGGGCGTACTCACAATCCTCATGTTGCACTTTTACCTTCAGTGATATCAGAACATTTTGTTAGAAGGTTTTAAGACTCATCTGTCCAATTTAAAAATATGTGAATCTGTTCAGTCTTACTTTCTTGATATATGAGGATATTACAGTGAGTGGCCACAAGAGGGCCTACTAGGGTAACAAGCAGATAGTGTACAGTGCCAGAAGAGTTTGAACAATGGTATGACAGGGTTTTACCTCCTGCAGAGGTACATTGAGCGGTAGCAGAATCACACTGAGGATGAGCTTCCCACTTCGGTATGGCGGTCGCATGAACAGCAGCACTTGGGCTCTCAGTGGTTTCGTCATAAAATGCTTAAATCTCTTGATGAGATCCCATACGATGCCAAAGGCAGAGAGGGTAGGGGTGTCTACGACCACGTGGGTTTCGGTAATCACCTGCGGCTTTATGATGGTCATGCCGTCATCAGTGATGTGGACGACAGAGAGGCTTTCGGACACCAGTGCTGTGAGTACGCAGAAGCATCCAAAATAAGCCCATTAAAAGGTGTCATGTTATTTCCATGTCAAACCAAAACTGCCAACTTTGGGTACAAAAAAGGAAATGCTATCTTCTGTTAATCTGGTCACAAAGCTCAGTAGTGTTCTTACCAGGTTCAGGTTCACAGTGTGGGAGGTGCAGCTGACAGATGGACTCCTGAGGACACTTGATGTCGAACAGCAGTCCTCCAGGTACCTTGGATGCCGGTTCGAGCATCATTGTATCCCAGATCAAAGCCTTGTAGTTGACCTCCCCCTCGTGAGTCACATTGAACACCAGCTCAGTCAGAGAACACTTGAACATACCCGAGCTGGGGAACGTGAACCTGTGAAACACACAATGGTTTTAAGGAAAACATTACAATTGGACAGGACGGCTCAAGATAGACAGGAAGGCCAGCTCTACCAGGTGAGCTAACAGGGCGCCCTATTTAGGTCTTTTCATAGATTTGGCCTTTCTATAAGTTTGAATATTGTTCTCACCAAAGTCATTGCTGAGCTCTGGGAACACTGAGACATAACTACAATAAATGTGAGTAAAACTGAGTGAGTGCAGCCAAAATGTTGTTAATAATCCCTCATTTGAGATGAAAACTGTGTGCACAACTGCAGTTTGGGTGAGAAGTCTGCATTATCTTCCTTCTCTCTTTAAAATAAGTTGGGCCAACCTGGGGGTTTGTTCAAAAACTTGTGTCTTGCCTGATCCGACTTCTTTTCACTGCTGTTTGCACTGATCTTAGCTGTGTACAATGTTGTTATTACTGTTAGCAATGATTGGTTTAGCTACAAATAGAAGACCCACGTTGTATGACACTTCCCTTTGAAGAACATGCTTTCCATGTATTGGTATGGGGTTAGGGTGTGTCCATGTTTATTTGTGGTTTAGTACCTTCTGGTCGGTCGGTCGATATGCCCTCATCTGATTCTCATTGGTAGGACAGTGGCTGGTGTTACTTTAATAAAGATAAAGCGCTTCTTTATTTATTTATTTTTTTTTTGGGGGGGGGGGCATATGCAGACCCGATGTACGTTGATGTGTGCTGTATTGTTAGATATAATATTGATTGTCTGAAAATAATACTGAAATATATTTTACTCAACAAATGTGGTTCTGTTTGAATAATTGCATGATTTAATTAACAGATAATAAGACCTATACGTTTTCACAACTTTAACTGGCAATTTACTCCAAACTAACTGACACAATGTCAAATTAACAGCACAAATTAGTCTCCAGTCTCAGAGGACAGAAGAGCTGAGGTATTGCAACATTTGACAGCACAAAGTCCTACCCATTCCCACTAAAGGACTAAAATAACCATCAAAACAGAAGAAATCATTTGAATTAATTGACATTTAATGATATTTCTTACTTGTATGAAATGCCTATCCTCTCTTGTATCACCTCAGGCGTGAAGCTTAACTGAGCCTGGAATCCAGAAAGGAAAAATTAATGAGTTGTTTTAACAGTGATCGCAAATTGTAGTGTGGTGCTAAGAGACAACCAGAAATACTCACAGGATCCATTCTTAGCTTCACTGCGCCAGACAGGGTGAGAGATCCCAAGCAAACAGTGAACGCCGGGTGCAGAGGCTCAGTGGTGTGGAACGTGTGAAGGAGGGTTTTTGTGTCACCACAGTGGGTTTACCCAGTGCTCTTCATCATGGTCCACACTGAGGCAGAGGAACACACAGGGATTCAAAGGGCCATCAGATACTAATACGTTCACACTGACTTGTTCAGAAGGCAGTAGAAGAATTTTGTCTTTCTCTCTAAACATGAGACTCACATTTCATTTCTTATGGCTGAGGAAAGTAAATCAGCATTTCTGTACTATGCAAATGTGTTTGTCCACTCAGTTTTCACACTGTTTGTTGGTAAGTTCAGTTGTTATCTTAGTCCTACACAATATACTGGAAGTTAATAGGGCATTCTGGTAATTATGGTATTTTAATATTACTGACTATTTACATTATCCATTAATCTGTCGAACATTTTCTCAGTCGACCGATGAGTTCTTCGGTCAACAAAATGTGACATGTTGATCTCTGTTTCCACAAACTCATAGTGATGTCATGTATATATATATGTGTATTATTATAATATATTTATTAGGAAACTTATTAACTTATTAGGGAAATTATACTATGCATATTTGAGCATTTTTAACTATCCAAAATACTTAAATTGTTATTTAAATTGTCAGTTTACTCAGTTAGTGATTGGAATCGTCACACTTATGGAAAAAGGATGGGAACCACTGGTCTATTAGACTATCTACTTAATATCTTTTACTTTACATTTTCTTTACAGAAGTGACCTAAAAGTTGGAATATAAGCTTATTATGTTTTCCATTAACTTTTTTTTATAGTTGTATAGCACCCCCTTAAATCAAGAAGGGCTTGTGGCCCCCCCATGAAAATTTGGCAGCCCCCAGTGTGGGTCACAAAAAACACACACACAAATAAAAAAAAAACACAAAAATATATAAATCACAATAACAATATACAAGTCACACAAAAATCACACAACAATAAAGTACTTTTTAATAATATAAATAAATAAAGATAAAGGATAAGAAAACTGTACAGAAGACGGGAGTGCATTAATGTAATGTATATATAGAGGCTGGGTATAAGAGTCAGTGACAGTGGGGGATCCGGGTTGGAACCACTGCATTAGATCACAGACCCACTACATGAGAGGGATCCCACAACGTGTTTGCAGTTCGCTGATACATCGCGGCCACCGTAACATTGAAAAACAAACCCTATTTGTTCCCTTGTTGTTTCAACTTTCAACAACAAAACTATGATTAAAGTTTAAACCTTCAGTTCGTCCCATGGCCTTGCAGTGTCCCCGGACCCCAGTTTGAAACCCACTGACTGACATTACTTTCAACATTAGTTATTATTCAGGCTTCCGGTAAGTTCAAAGTGAAATACCCGGTGAAGGCGAACGGTCCCGTTTTCTAAATGCCACGGACAACGTCAGTGTTAAAGAAGGGAAATAGTTAAGTACCGCTCACTTGAATGAACGGAGGAGTGTTGTTGGAGCCTCTTCTTGTGCCCTCACCACAGACTCACTCGACAGCTAAAGCTAACACGCCAACATTGCTACTTCCTCATCGCGTACCTCCTGCAGTCAGACAGTGGAGACGTCTGCCTTCTGTAAAGCTCTCTCCCAATCCTAGTGGTATCTTATAAATAAAGAAATACAGCAAATAAAGACAGAAAATTAGAAAATAAATGCGAAATAACAGCAGTAGTCAGTGTAACACCGACTTTAGACTAGTCACAAAAACTGTAAATGTGTCTTTTACCACGTTAATTTAACAACTTGATTTTATCTGCCTACATTATTCTGTATCCTGACACACTGGAACTATCACCACCACTTAATTAAAGGCATGGTTGCAAAATAAACGTTATTAAAGTATTTCTGATTCTGATCATTTATTGATTTAGATAAACCTAAAGTTTAAGTTGCAGACATTATTATTTTTTAATTTTTTATTATGAGTTGTGTTGATGTAAATATTGTGGAAGAGCCTAAACAATTTTTATTGTGTACTGAAATTACCCCATTATTATAATTCTGGTGAAATACCAGACATTATATCCAAAATACCCTTTTTATTTTGAATCATGGTTTTGGCCTAAACATTTTTGACTGTCCAAAATATCAGACTTAGACTTAAAACACTCACCCTGTGTAAACTGTGTGTAATTAGACTAGAGAGTGTGAACACACAATGAAGACATGACTGTGGTATTTCTTCTCTGTTAATACCACAGTCTTTGACCCTCCACAGTAAGGTTAGGGTTAGGGTTGCCTGTACTGGGAGAAATAGCCATTATTTAATGCTCTACAGTATACCAACTTGAGTTTTTCCATTCTACATTCTGGGTCGTGCAGTCTCTCAGAGAGCAGCCTCACTGCTGCCTCCCCTGGATGATTGTAGCTGAGGTCCAGCTCTCTCAGATGGGACGGGTTAGACCTCAGAGCCGAGGCCAGGGAGGCACAGCCGTACTCTGTGATCCCACAGTGTGAAAAGGGCTCTTACAAAAACGAAAGCCCACACAACACGCCAGTATGGCTAGCTGTCACTATACTATATTATCACCATGCATCAGTACCTCAGTATCTCCAGCCTACATTTTGAACTTCCTAGTCCCACAGAGAGCAATTGCACTCCTAAATCCCTGAGGTCGTTCCGACTGAGGTCGAGCTGTCTCAGCTGGGAGTGTGAGCAGAGAAGTGAGGCAAACACCTGACAGCATTTACTCTTCAGGTGACAATCAGGCATGCTGCAATCAGGTCAAAAATACATAATGATTCATTAGTAGGTTAACAAGAAAACAATATAAGAAAATGATCTGATTGCTAAATACTTTTACCTGACCTCTTCCAGTTTACAGACTGGGCCGATCAAGGCAGCAGAAATAACAGTCAGCAGGCTCAACTTATCGTTGACATCCCCATATTTTTCCTCTTCCTCCACATCCTTAGAGAAATAGCCACTGTAGTCCTTTGGGTAGTTGTACATGTAGTCTGTCAAGTCCAGTGCTCTCAGGGATGATTGCTTGAACTGAAGGATGGAGGCCAGTGTGTGACAGTACCTCAACTCTAGAGCAAACCCAGACAATCTGCACAAAACATCACATATCATTTATTAATAAGGTGCAGAGAAAGTCTATCAGAGGTTCAGATGTGGTGGGATGATTTACATTTACTGTTATACAGTCATTAAACAGACTGTAGTTGATGGTTAATGTAGTTGAGTATGTGTCATATGTTAACAGTCATACTACAAAGTAAGTTATTGTAAAATTAAAAGTCTGGTAAAAAGGTTTTAATGTCAAACTGACCTCAGTGTCTCCAGTTTACAGTCAGGACTTCCCAGTGCAACAAAGAGAGAGTCAGAAAGAGGAACGTTGGCATTAGAGAAATACACCAGGCACAGTTCTCACAAGCATGAGTCGGTCGACTGCAGAGCGTAAACTAGTAGAGCAAGGTGATTACTCAAATGCTCACTCTTAGGTCTGTAGAATCAGAAGAAAAGCAACTAACCAGGGTGTCATGGCCGCAAGACATGTACCTTAGAAAAAAACTTAACTTTGAAGTGAAATCACAAAAGTGATTTGATATTTTATGAAAATCTTGAAGACAACAGCTTAAAGGTCCAGTGTGTAACATTTAGGATGATCTATTGATCAGATGATCAGAAATGGAATATAATATTCATAGGTATGTTTTTATTACTGTATAATCACTGAAAATAATAATCATTGTGTTTTTGTAATCTTAGAATGTTTTTATCTACAGAGGGAGCAGGTCCTCTTTTACTGAGTCTGCCACATTGAACCACCATGTTCCTACAGTAGCTCAGAATGGAAAAACCAAACATTGGTTATTGCAGCCACCTTAGTTTCTTCTACACACTTGGAAGGCTGAGCTGTATTCAGGTGGTTACAATCTGTAAAAACAGACCTCTAATTTAGGTACTTTATTTTATAAAACTTTGTTCCAAATAATCACAATAATTGGAGTAAGTTATACGTGTCTTGAATTAACTGTGTTAATGTCACTTATTCTTCAGTTAAGCTAGCACTAGCATGATACTGGCAACCTAACATGTTAACACCAACAACAATAAGTCGTTAACTAGCCCTGTAGTGTTGGTACTGACTAGTAGGCTACCCATTATTTTGTGAGGAAGTGCAAAAGAATTTTGCTATGCCACTTGGTACTTGCCACTCTAGTACTGTCAACAGAGTCCAGCTGCAGCTGCAAAGCTCACGAAAAAACACTAAAGCCCATTACATATAAATCTAATATTCAATTTCAGCTACATTCTGTAAATAAGGCCCCTAAATCTTACACACCAAACCTTTGAATCAGAATTCATATTGTACTTACACAACTTTCTTGCAGTTCTTCATTAGCAGGAGAAGTTTCTCAACTCCCACTAACGGTGTAAAGGATTTTGTCAGATCAAGTTCATCCACCAGTTTCCCAGATATCTGCAGCAGGGTGGACAGTACCGAGCAGTCAATGGGTGAGAGTCTTACTCCTGAATCTGGATACATGCTGACGTCATCCTGAAATCTCTCTTCATTCAGCTCAAACTTGCAGAGGAAAAGATTCATGCATCACTCTGGTGAGATATTTCCTACATGAAAATTTCTAAGATACCTCTTCATCTCTTGAACAGGGTCTGAGCTGGTCTTTGTCTTCGTCAGTAGACCTTTTAGCATCATCTGATTGGACTCCAGTGAGAATCCAAGGAAGAAGCCGAGAAACAGGTCCAGTTGGCCTTTCTCACTCTGCAAAGCTTTGTCCACAACTTTCCTCTGCACCTCATACAAGCTCAGATCTGTGGGGTCAACATTGAGGAAGGACTTCAAAGTGTGGATGTTCTTAGTCACACAGCAATGGAACATGTAAAGAGCAACAAGAAACTCCTGGAAGCTTAAATGCACAAAGCTGAAATTCTTTTCTGGTACAGGCCATGTTCTTGTTTCAGGATTTCAAAAAATCCACAAAACAATGAAGCTTTGTCGACATCAATGCCACATTCTCTGAGATTCTCTTCATAGAATATGATGTTTCCTTTCTGCAGCTGTTCAAATGCCAACTTGAACAACATTATTTGAGCTTTTCTTCCCATATTTATGTGTTGTTCTTGTTTGAATGAGTAAATAGTGAATGTACAACTCATCATTGATCCTTCAATTTGTCTGGACACTCCATCCTTCCTTAAATACCTCAGCTATGATCCAACAAAAGATTGGGATATGGCCCATGAAATTGAAGCTTATCATCCCTCTGAGACAGGATTAGACTTATTTGGCCTGACTAGCACTGCTGAATCTCTTCATGAAGTATTCTTCCTTCTGTTGGTCATCGAACCCTTGCACTTCTGTCATCTGGTCAACGTATTTAGAGGGAATCTGACCGGCTGCTGCAGGTCTGGAAGTTATCCAGAGCAGAGTGTTAGGCAGCAGGTTTGTCAGCAACACGTTCACTGTTGATCGCTGGGCTATTTCACTCACTTTCCTGCCCCCTTCCTTTCTTCCTGGTTTGAAGATATACATGCACTTGATCTGTTCATAGTGTTGCGATGTAGATGATTTCTCATCTGGGAGTTTAAGCTGATGCAGAATCTCATGATGTGTGAAACCACATTTCTCGATCTGTTTAAGGATGTAGACATTCTCAAGTTGAGACTGGCTGGTTGACGTACCCTCATATATGCATGCAAACTTTTCCCTCAGATGGGCTTTAAGCTTCTGTTTAACACTCTCTATGGTTTGATTCCTTTCCATGTCTGCAGGTCCATCACCACATCCAGGATAAATCTCTGCCTCTATCTGCCCTCCTCTCTCTTTCACTGCTGTCCTTCTGATGTGGGTCTTGCATGTCAACATGTAAATATCGAAACCTGAAAGTGAAAAATAAATAGTCTTTGTATGGTAAAACATGTGCTCTTCACTTTACTTTTTTGGGCTAGTAAATCTAGCAACTTACTAATATGATCAGGGACATGGTAATGAAAATGATCCCGGAAATAGGGCTCAATCCCAATGTAACCCCTAATGCTTCAGGGATAATAAAAATATCCTTGATCATTGAAATGTGGGCCTGATATACGCCAAATAATATAATATGGTAATTAATGTAGAAAGGAATCCCTCCTGTTGCTCTTCCCGAGGTTTCTTCCCTTGTTTTCCTGATAAAGGGTTGTTTGGGGAGATTTTCCATATATGAGTAAAGGGTCTAAGGACAGAGGGTGCTGTATGATGTGCAGGCAGTAAAGGTGACAAATGTCAGAAATATGGGATTCAGTAAGGTGGTATACGTCAGGGCTGTCCATTTCCATGGATTCAGACCGAAAGGACTCATCAGCCCCTATTTCTTTCATTTGTTCTATGTAATTACACAGATCGCTGATCGGCAATTACTAATATAATTGTTTTCCTGGCTGGTCATATGATTTGGGCTCCTAATGGCTAAAAAGCAACAACCCTGTGGTGCTCCTGTGTTGAGAACTATGGTAGATAAATATCTTCTCTCTACTGTCTAAGCTCTGTCTGTCAAAACCATATGCAAATGGAATTACAAAGAGGCCAAGGTCTCTGAGATTTAACAGCAATTTAGATGGTACAGTGGTATTAAGTGCAGAGCTGTGGTCAGTAAATAACAATGTGGCATACATGTTCTTTTCATGAAGTTTTAACACAGTATGCAGAGCAAATGATGCATATTTATCTATCAAGCAAGGATGATAAAAAACTGCTGCTTGTTTTAGCTGCTACTATACTGCATCGTCCCTACTAACTGCCATAGTAAAGTCATTTATCATTATATTTAAAGTATTTCTTAGTCATTTATTTGACAGAAATTGCCCAAACATAAAGTTGGCATTAAAAGTGTGTTGCCCCCAAAATATGAACATACATCACTTCCACCGTGTTGTCAAAAAACCACAGTTTAAACAGGAGAATCCACCTAATACCAGAGTGGATTCCACAGACTTTAGAGCGACTTGTGGTACAATATTATGAACATGTGGTTTCGTTATCTCTTCTTGCAGCTGTGATAAGTGGTGTTTATGATGATATCTATTAGTCATTTAGCAATTTCACCCACAACACGTTTTGAGTTAAGTGTGAAGACAGATGTAACACACTGACCACCAGCCTGTTTCCACACCCTTACATACTTACACGCCCCACACATCACAAATTTTGAGACAGAGGACATAACTGAAGACTTCAGACTTCTTTTGAACAGATAGCAGTAAATCCAGTTCCCAGCTGTCCTTGTTACCATGCCATCTCTCTCTGACTATGCTGTCTCTCCACATGTATTGAGGTAAATGGAAAAAGGGGGAAACTTTGGCAGGCATGGGTTCAGTGTGGGAAATACACACTGTTCTCACACTAGTTGGGTTTTTCTTTTCTACTGTCTGCCTATAATCTTACTACAGTAATCCAACAGTTTTAACACCAGTGGCCGCCACAGAGTCTCACGGTGTCTCTGGACCAGTTAGGAAATGGTGGAATCTTGTTTACTTCAATGAAACCCTCTGACAGTGCAATTTTAACCTCTAGCACAGCTATGGAGTCCTAATATATAATACAAAATATTTGATACAAAAATCTGCTGTCTTGCAGCTTTGAACAGGTTTATTCAGTATGACAGTAGTTTGTCTATTGTCCTTGAAGAAATGGCACTGTTAAAGCCTGTCCTGTAATACTGCACACACACATCTGAGATCTGTGTGTGTCTGTGTGTGTGTGTGTGTCGGGTAGAACAGGGCCTATCAGAAATTTTCCACTGGGACTTAGAAGTGCAGAATTCTCAGCTGAAAAGCAGCAGAAGCATTATTTATGAGGAGAACCCTCTCTCACATTCAGCCATAGTATCAGCTGCTTGGCTCACTTTCAACTGCTATTGCTGTGGTGACATATTTGGTTTAAAAATCACACAATGCTACAACATTATATAAAATGAATACCAAGGTGATCCTTACACAATATGTCATATTTTATTGAAATAAAAGGAGAGCAAAAGGGGACTGACATTTTAAAAAACACATGCTTTGTTGAAGTTTTAGTCCACATTTTGACTTTGGATAGACTCACACTCTGGTTCCATTAAAAACAAGAAAAAAATAGGCCAATATAAAGAGCCATTCCTTCCTTGATTCCAAAATGATTCAATATATAGACAATTTAAACAAACACAATGATCTCACTGTAAGTATAACAGCAGGCAGGGACACATAAACAATGCAAGCAGACAATGACCATGCAAAAAGAGAAAAACTAATTGAACACCAGGAATTAAATGTGATTACAATTTTATGTCAAAATATAGCGAGCTTCATAAGGTGCACCCAGATATTCCAGATGTGTAAGACACTGTATCTGAGGTAATCCTGGCCATGTTCTGAGCCATGCTATGCTACTGTACATATCACACAAGAATGAAATTCAGCCCCGCTTCCTTGTTCCTTGTTTCCTTTCTTCTTTTGTCAGTCTTTTATTAGTGTTCTGCTTTTCCTTTCTCTGTTTCTCCTTTTAAACACGGTAAAAGTAGTTTGGACATTTGCATTTAGTAATAATATATCTATTATGTAATGTTTAAGGAATGTATATACCTAAGAGTGTGTTTCAGTTGTTAAGACTGTATTTTCATCAGATCAAAGTGATCCAGTGATCAGTAGTTAGAAGTTTGTTCACTGTGTGAATGAGGAAATTCCCGTTGTGTTGTTGTTGTTTTTAAATATCTGTACCTTGGATTAGAGCTCCTCTGGTTTTAAACATATCTATTAGTGGAAGAGTCACCAATGGAAAGCCTCTGCTACACTAAATCAGCTGCAGTTGACATTCTCTGAAACACACTGGTGGATACTGCAACGCCGCCACTACGTACAGGCTCACTGGAATTGAGATTGTAATCTTGTTCACACTGTGCTGTTACTGAGCAGATGACATACACACATGGGCATAACATGACTGCATGAATCTCATTATCATTCAGCAAACCATGACAAAGGCTGAAGGCAGCTCCCAAAGTCACATACAGGAGGATGTAGAGACGTTTTCTTTTATGTCTCAGTGTTTAGTGGTTGTTGGTGTTTGACAGGTTCTTTTGTCTAGAAGAGCAACTCTATTTCACAATCTTAACCCCTTTGCTGGGGTGGAGGCCTTGAGGGAGCAGTTAGCATGGATTCAAGCTAAACATTTAATCTAATTGATGTGTTTTCAAAGTCTAATACTGTTTCAGTATTGTATTTATTGGAAAATGGATTCAAGTCTTATCTATTCTGCAGATTTGATTGTAAAAAGAAAGAAACTGTGGTGGTGAAACCCGGAGATGATTTCTTTTTTACCTGTAAGTTACGTCGAGCATTTCAGGAAGAAAATATTGTTCAATGAATGCCAACTAGTCACAGGTTGAGCCAAAGCTCTGGAGTCTGAGAGAGCACTGATAGAGACATTTCTGTGTCTGAGCTGCTGCTCTGCTGTGCTACAATGAACTGCAGGATTACACTGTTGATGATAGTTGCCATGTGTGAGTACTTAACTTTTTGTGTTCATGGAACCTCTGATCCTGATTTAAATCTAAGGCAGTCTGTAAACTGTTCAACAGTTGATTCAGAGTAGGAAAGCAGAAAAGTGTTCCAATAAGCTGTAACTTTAACCATCACAGTGTGAAATGCAGTTTTACTGCTGCTGGTACGTTCTAAACTAATGAATCTCGATGCAGAGTTGAAGTTAAGATTGTATGTTTTTACTGGACCCACCTGCAGCGCACGTACAGCACAGGGTTGTGTGATGGATTGTGATACGATCAGAACTGTGAGTTACATGATCCGCTACACCTCTAATTGTTGTAAATGTGTCTGTTAGTAGCAGTGTGATGTGAGAGAGCATGTCTGATATGATCAGCCTGTTCTCACTCTGCACTCTGCTGTAGGTTCCAGATGGGACAGTATGTAGTATGACTCTGTTCTAGTCTCACGTGTAACCCTCAAAGTGGGAAACTAATATAGTAGTGTTTGTGTCCAAAGAGTTTCCAAATGTGGCCCTTCTGTGAGACACAATGATTGATACAGTTGAAGACAGAATAACAGCTGCATAAAGATTGTAATTGTGTTGCCTCAGCGCTGATTGAGAACAGATCTGAACAAAAAGAATCACATCTAATGCTCTTCTAATCTGTCTGACGGATAGTTTTAGTCATTACTAAAGTCTCTCTCTCTCTCGCTCTCTCTCTCTCTCTCTCTCTCTCTCTCTCTCTCTCTCTTAGTGGCAGTCTCTCTGCCAGGTGGACACAGTGACATTAAGACACTGACAGGGACAGCTGGACAGAACATGACTCTGCACACTGGAGTCAGTGGACTACATGGCGACTATCAGGTCATCTGGTCGTACAGTTCAGAGCGGCGTGTCCTATTCAATTTTGATGATGGAAAAGTGGAGAAGATTGCATCACCAAGATTCCTCCTGGACAGAAAGACCGGATCACTCACCATTAGGTCCCTCAGCCTCAGTGACAGTGGACTGTACCAGGGACAGATCCTCAATGCAAAGGGGTCCATGCATACCTTTAACCTGACTGTTGTGGGTGAGTATTTGGAGACACGGAAACAAAGGAGATGATCTTAAGAATTAGCCCTCTTAATATATTAGATATATCTTGTTTTAATTGCCATCCCTATCTATACATATGCAACGAGTCATACAACATACTGTTGTATGTCTGTGTTATTAAATGTCTGTGGGATTATGAATGAATTTCTTACTTGAAACTGAACCTGGAAGTTCTGAGCTGTGTCTGAAATCTCTCCTTCGTTCACCACACTGCTCTCTGTTTACTGTGCTTTAATAGACAATACTTTACTCAGTAGTGAGCAGTACTTTGAGATTTCAGACACTTATTAATCATCATGGCTTTGTGTCATCACTGACAGGTTGCACTATGGCCATTTTCACATCTGTATTTTAGGTGCTGGTCTGCAGATGTTGTAATATAGATAGAAGAGAGAATACCAAAGTGTGTGTGTGTGTATCAGGAAGAACATATTGATATTATTCAAGTAGCCTATGTAAATGTTAGTGTGTTTTACTTTTGCTCACACTGTATATCTCCACCTGTGTGTTTCACAGAGGCTGATCCCGTCACACCAACTGTTGGACCTCTGCAAACCACTACTGCTAACCAGAGGAGCCACATAGCTCTCGCTGTACCATTTGTCTTAGTGTTTGTTGGATGCATGATGCTGTTGGCCTGTGCAGTGACACAGAAGAAGATGAAAGGTCAGTATGAACAGAGATCGGGGGCCGTGTTGTGAATGCTGCTAAATGTTTATCTGACGGTCTCCTCTGTACGCCTCCACACCAGACACCATCATGGCAGGATTCATTATGATTTCAGGTAGTCAGTCTGTCTGTCCGTCTCTTTCTTGTGAATGTGATATCTTAGGAACGCCTGGAAGTAATTTCTGCACATTTGGCACAAACGTCCACAAGGTCAAAGGTTATATATTTGTGATCTCACAAAAAACATTATTGGACATACTGGACATATATATATAACTCAATAATTGATGACAATATTTAACAAGTGGCCAGACAACCTTAAATTGAACTTGACAAACATGATATTGATCATAGCGCTGTCATGAACTAGCTCAAAGTGTAGACAAAACAAGGAGACTGCACAGATTATTATGGTTTAATGGAAAACACATTTTATTAAACCAATATTAAAGTATACAGTAAATACAAAGAAAGATGTCAATCAGTATTGTCAGTAGTGTAGTGAGTGCATGGATGTGGGCGAGTGTAGTTTAGACCATCTGAAAGAATCCAAAACGCCACCAAACCTAAACCTGCTGGCTGAAGGAGAGAGAGCCTGATGCCACATTTACACATAGCCGGGTATTTAGAGAAATGAATACCCCCCCCCCCCC